>CALYLW010001282.1:0-186501 GCA_944989445.1 Ampullaceana balthica | reverse complement strand
GAGCAGCAAAGGATATGACTAAATAAACTATGGCAAAAGCTAAAATCAGAAAAGAGGGTGGAAAGCAACCAAACAAAAGAATAATAACGTTTTGAAATAAACTATAATAGACTGTACAGGATATTTATTTCTTAAAATAGATAACATGTAGTTGAAAAAAAGACAAGTGACTTGAAAAAAATTGGTGATAACTCATCTCTATCCCAACGTTTGGAGGTTTATCTATTCCCCTATTGTTGGTCCACTTAATTTGTAAAAAATGGGAGCCCCCTGAATTACATAATCAATAGCAAACCTTCTGAAATGGGCTGGAGAGCTCGGGGCATTCAAAACTCTTACCATAAGGTACCCCTAACTCTATGGAGTGGTAATGAGCGCGGAGGAGGGGATGAAGGAAGGATCACCACGTTGAGTTTAAGTACGTGCTATTTTTTTTGGCCAAGGATAAGGGGCGATCAAGAATCCCCAGATCCGCCCAAGGTAGACTTCTATAATTCCCTTGATATCTATGCTCATAACAACAACGATGGGCCAAGGCTTGTATACGATATCTAGATATAAAAAAAATTCGGTATTTGTTTCGCTTCTTGACTGACAAGTGTCCGACATTGCTGTTGTAGGAGCCCGATTTTCTTCTTTTCTTCTAACAATAACTCAGTCGTATGTTATGCGAACACTAGCCAATATTTTATTTTTTCAAAAACACTGTTATCTATTTTAGAAAGTAATATCCGTATAGTAAATTATTGTGTATTTCAAAACACACAAAACGTTATTATTTATTTTTTTTACCTTTATTTTATTTACCTTGTTTGGGGGGGTGCTTTCCCCCTTCCCATTCTTCCCCCAACCTCTGACTTATTATTAGGCGTTTTTTGTTATGTTGCCATAGTTTTATTTAGTCCAACTAAGTCCTTTGGCCCTTCTCCTCAGTCCTTCCGTTCTCAGCTAATTTGATGAAGTGCTTCAAATATTTTTTGTGGGATTTGTAACTAATTCCAAAATCATCCCAACAAAATCACATCACAACAAACTCCAACCTAATAACTTAATCACTAATCATATCAACAGCACACGTTTCCATTTGGGAGTCCTCTCCACCCCTTTAGGTTTTTTCTCGTTTATATATATATTATTATTATTATTTATAAATTTATATTGCTGTAATAAATATATATTCTGGGCCCTGGTAACTACTTACTACGTTACAACCCAACCTTACCTGTGATGTTGATGGGGTGTGTGTGTCCCTCGTCTGAATCTAACGATTCTCTCCTACAATCACATCTGTTAATCGATCTCTTCAAAAAAAGGGCGGACAAAAATCTAAACCGCTGAGATAAGCAATGGGGGGTTTTAAAAAAATGTCCTAACGAAGCAGGTTCAAATCAAACAAAAAAAACGTTTTATTGTCCCCAAAGTCGATAGGTTTAACTGGTAAAGTGTCTGATCAGACCTGTAATATTTTTTATTTTTTGGGTATTAAAAACTTAAAACTCTTTCTCTTGTTTCCTTGCTAAACCCTAAACGATTGTGTACAAAGACCTTTGTCTCTTAAAACGAGACTATCCCTTTCCCTAACAACAAGCATTTTTCGTTTCGTTCGATTTTCGATTTTGTTCGACATTTAAACCTAACCCGGGACTTTCTAAAAATTTCGTTCATACTCCCTCCCGCACGCATTTTTGCGAAATTTGCGAAACCTCCAACCAGTTGCGAAGACTGAACTGTGTGTACTATTGCCCACGCATATGTTGCCACCCCTTTTTTCTTTCTCTTTCCTAGGTTATATACCCCTGCCTCTGTATAGTATACGTAACGGCCCTGTTTGCAATCTTTGCTTAGTCATCTATCCTGCTGTACCATGGATACTTATTTCCATTATAGCTAGATTTCTGGTCTGAGTTTTTATACTGATTTCCCTTCGCAGGCATCCTATTATTGGCCCATTTCTGTCGACAGTTGGCCATTATGTGACCCCTCTGACCACAGTTAAAACATGCACCCATTACTCGGCCCTCCGTCGAGCGACTTCTAGACTTGCCTCCATATTCACCCCTATGTTCCGCCACACCTCCTACCAGTGGCTGTGTATTGACTTTTCTACTTAGTTGTCCTTGTCCTGCCGACTTTATATGGTCAATTTGTGTCAGTACGTCCTCACATTTGGGGGCATTATTCATTAGGATGCATTTAACAGCCTCTTCATTCATGTTCAATAATAACTTGTTTCTACATAATAAATCCCTCAACCCCTCAAATGTTCTCTCTGTTTTTGTACTGGCCACCCAATTGTCTAAACTTCTAACCAATTTTGAGTGAAATAATCTAAAATTATTACTCTCCGGTGCTAGTCTATTCCACGCTTCCCTGTACTTCTCCCCATTAAATCCTGCATGTTGCAAAAGGAGTCGCTTGACAGTGTCATAATCATGCAGTTTTGTCCTAACGTCTTCCGTCATTAAGAATGATTGTAACTCAACCGTTAGCCTTACTTGTAGCTCTATCAGCCATTGACTTTTTGGCACTTTCGCCTGAGTCACTACATGTTCGAATGTCGCCACATATTCGTCGAGTTCTTGGGACCCGTCGAATTTTTGCAAATTTTTTAATATTTGTCGAAGGTCTTTGTTTTCTCTCGAGTGGCCTGTCATGTCCAGTTCAGTTACGTCTTTCCTTTTAATTTCTGCCAATTTCAATTCGTGCTCCCTTTCTTTCTGTCTCTGTTTCTCGTCATACTCTCTCTGTTCCTTTACCTTTTGTTCGTCTTTCTGTCTCTGTCTCTCGTCATAATCTCTCTGTTCCCTTAACCTTTCCCGTGTTTGAAATTCTTTCCATTGATCTCTCACATATTCTTCTAGTTTCTCCCCTCTGAGTGCAAGTTTTTCCCCTTCTTTTTTAAACGACTCTAATTTCTCGTCCATGTTTATACTCTTACTGTGGCTTCTAGTTTCCATTCTACTTTTACAATAACTTACAATAGTTATAGTGTCATATATAGAAGGGGGAAAAAAGGGAAAAAAATAATTTATCAAATTTTAAATGATTACTTGCCTGGATTTACAGAATTACAAACACAACACAATTACGTGTCCATAGAATTCTAACGTAAAACAGTTATCCTTGTAGCACAATGATACTTTCCAGCAATATTCTCACGGATAGTCCAACACACTGTATACTGGAATCTGTTCGAGTGGGTGCATTGTTGACGGTCGTTCACCGACACGCTCCGGTCTCTGGACACAACGATGAGGCGGATGCCTTGTTGTCGGATAATCGTTCACTGACACACCCCAGTCTCTGGACACGACGATGAGGCAGATGCCTTGTTGTCGGATAGTCGTTCCGAACTCTGTACACAAACGCTGAGGCGGATGCCTTGTTGTCGGGACAGCCGTTCACCGGCACACTCCTCGGGACTCTGGACACGATCGGTAAGGCGGATGCCTTGTTGTCTGGCAGTCGTTCACTGTCACACTCAGGCGAACGATAAGGTGGATGACTTGTTGTCAGGAAATCATTCACCGACACACTCAGGACCCTGGACACCAACTATCCGACGGCCTGGACACGTTGAAAAGCCCGTCGACGCTGTCTCACTTAGATGCTGTGACTTGACGTACCATCCACAAGAGCCTCCAGAAATTCCTCGGACGTGACCCCAATGTTGCGTTCTGGGTTCTGGATAAAAGGAGACAAGTCTCGACTCTTGTCAATGGATCATATAATCTTTATTAGTCAGCAACATATGTACATCAATAGCTTCAGGTACACAAACGTAATCTTTCACAAGGACCTTACTCCTAAGTGCGTACACTTTGCTGTAACCTCGAGCACACCTCGATGTGTTACCAGCTAGTCGAACTACACTCGATCACTCCATCGCTTCTATACTAAATGTCCAGCCCTAAGAAGGGCTATGGACCTCCGCACTCGCCAGTCTTCATACGTCTCTCTCCTCTCTGTCACACACCCACTATTTATCCACAACACGGCTCTCTAACTTGCATACCGGGTGAATACAATTACATCATTATTCACAAGTGAACTCTTGTCACGCACGCCTTGAGCCGACTCACACACTGGCTCACAACAATCTCACAACAATCTCACAACAATCATTCGCAGTGATTCTCATACCCTGACATAGGTAAAAACTACATTTTGGGCCCCCGGCCCCCAGTATCTTATATATATGGAACAAAACTTGATAAATAACCTTTCCGGTGTAATTTTGTGTACGTGTACCAAATTGCGCGTTATTTGGTTGTCTGGATCTTGAGTTATAAGACAGACAACAAATGCGTCTTATATGTATAGAGATATAGAGAAAGATATATATATATATATATATATATATATATATATTTAAATATATATATATATATATATATATATATATATATATATATATATATATATATATATATGTTATATAATTGTATCTATATTGTAAAATTTACGTTTACGGCTTT
This sequence comes from Ampullaceana balthica, assembly GCA_944989445.1. Classification (NCBI taxonomy): domain Eukaryota; kingdom Metazoa; phylum Mollusca; class Gastropoda; family Lymnaeidae; genus Ampullaceana; species Ampullaceana balthica. The sequence goes on along the minus strand of CALYLW010001282.1, from coordinate 182,023 downwards.
TATGCAATTGGTATACATTAAAAAAGAATGCACTTCTCTTTTAGATCACGTTTCCCGATGAATCATTATATTTATAAATTATATTTGAAACTTCCATACCAGATTTGGTTTCTGAAAAATAAACAAATTGTATACCTTTAAAAAAACAGATTCATCGTTCTGTTTATAAAGTGATGGGTAACAATGACTAAAAAATAATTTTAATCGGCATTGTTATTCCGGCTACATGACATGTTTAATTCACAGCAAAACTTAGATAATTGATTTTAGGTTCACTTGCATTTAGTTTAATATAATTATGTTAAAAAGTCTGGTAGCCAGAGTTTAAATTGTAAATTTGTTTAGCATATGTAAACAAAAAATTATAGCATTGGTCTCAGCCCTTATATGCATCTCAGTATCATTGTTGCAGAACTTTAATAAGTAAATTTAAAGTAATGAGCAAGTAAAATAATTAATAGTCTAAGTTGGAGAAATCTTGATTAGTTATTCAGTATTTAGATATGTATTGGTATAGAAAAAATATAATTAATCAATTATCATTAAAAGATAATGGAGATATCAAACATTATATGAATATGAAACAAAACCGGTTTAATACAACCACAAGAGTAGTATTCAATTGCATGTAAATATGTAGATATTAAAAATTAAATATACATGCAGAATAAAAACAAACAAATCAAATAAAAACAAATGAAGTAGAAACAGTTCTAAGTTTTCTACTTTACGAATACGTTCATTTTACATGGGTTATTTTTTCCGTATAAAATCCACTCACTAATTACATAATCAGTATTTGTTAAACTTACATTTAAATTTATTATTATAACATAACAAAACTCTAAATTGTATTCCAACATGTTAAAAATAAATACCATACATTGACAAATGTAAATGAAATAGCTTTAGCCCATGTGTTATGTAAATAAATTACCCGAAAAAGCCACAGTACCGCAAAGCCAAACCAAAAATGAATGTTATTATAATAAGATAGCACAGCTAATTTTAAGATGCGTATACGTAATGTGCGCACTGTAATTGAAAAATAAAATTTTTAAAGCACACCGCTCAAAATAAAGTATTGGAAAAAAACTACACCAAAAATAAATCGTTTTGAACGCCCGCCTAAAATTGTTCAATATGGTATGAAATTTAATTTTTCTCTCTTTGTCGCTACATTTTCTGACTTTTTAATTTACGGCTTTCATGCAAAAGGGACAATTACAAAAACTGTACTAAAACCATCTGCAGATTAAAAGGAAGCGTCCTGACAAATTTGGTCCCCGTCCGTCATTTGATTTTTGCGTGATTGTGTAACTGAAAAACGAAAAGTGAAACATACAAACATACAAAGATACAAACAACAACTGAGCTTTATATATTAGATAATTAAATAGAAACAAATAATACGATAGCTTTCTAAATTCGAATGATCTCTGAAAGTGCCAGGCCGACCAGGTGAACTCAACGAAAGTTCCAGCAATTTACTCAACAGTCCCTACGTCCTGAGATTCGGGCCCTCTGAAGGGAGGGTGTCACGATACGTCATAACTGTTGGTGCCAGGTCTTATGACGTGTCGATCCCAGAGTTGACCATCAACGAACTAACACCAGACACACGCTACAACTACACGCTGACAGCGTACAATATAGGTGGAAATGGTAGTGATAACGTCATGGGAAGCTTTAAGACGGAGTCAGGTAAACACTTAATGGAATCACATCCCACAAAGTATTTGTTCTTTTTTATTAAGACGAAATATATTTTTTTTTAAATACAAATTGTTATTCATTATTTACGCCCTCTCATTTAGTTTTAAATATGATTTAGTAACATGCAAATGTTTTATAAATGAAATAATATTTTTGTTGAGATAAATTTAACGTTTATATATTTTATTAATTCGTTACATGATAAACACTAGGTCAATGTTAAGACACATTATTTGTTCCAGATTATTCATTTTTTGTATATTTTAAAAGAATTTACCGCACATACTCGAGCTATAGCAAATTCGTTCATAAGCCGACCACACCCACACACACTTTTGGAAGAAAATAGTATAATAAAAATAACCCGTAAAAACAAAGTTTTTGACTATAAATCCCTTATATATAATACATAACTAACAGTATTTTTTATTTTCAAACTCTTAACTCAACTTTGCTTCATAACCCTAGGGGGGGGGGACTGAGCTCAGCATGACACTTAAAATGTAAACAAAAGCACGCGGGTACGTCGATGGGTCGCGTCAACGCATCAACTCAAACTCTCACGTGGGGAAAAAACAATAACAAACCGTGAATTTGAATTACATACCTCATATAAGGATAAACTAAAAATGCATTAATTTAATTACGGTACGATCGATCGATCTGAAATTTTGATACGATGCATTGATAGGTGAGACGGGTCCGTGTGCAAAATTTCAGCATTATCGGATCACGGTAAATGGGTCATTTTTTACTTGTATTTTTCCGCCCGCCCGCCCAAGACAGAGATGACGACAGACAGAGAGAGAGAGACGCCGTTGAAGTTAATATAAGGGATTTAAAAAGTGTGTCATTCGTTCGCAAGCCGACCCCAAAAATAATAGGACATCGTAAACAAAATTGTGCACATTTAAAGAAAAAAAGTACTGTCAGAACTCTCAAACTCAAAGGGACACAAAAAAATATAAAACATCAACCTTCGGAGTATTCGAGTTTGGGAAAATGGCGTAATAGGAGCAGATTAATCAAAGAAAATGTCGATATTGAGGGGGACAGCCATACAAGCGAGAAAGGCTTGACAGGAAGGATCCGCTGTGTTTGATTTTTCAGATGTAAGAAGCCGACTTAGCTTTGAAATACCAACACGACTAAGAAAGTCCCCCCCTCCACACTTGACTCCTTCCACAGTGGGATGGTGGAGTAAGATTTTTCCTTTTACCAAAACTTCTTGAATAGTTTGACTTCCGTAATTTGGAAGCCAAAACTCTTGAGTTAAGGAGATCTAAAGTACATAAGTCTTGTGGCATTTGGCCGGGACCTATCAATTAGTTTGTCATAGGGATGTTTACTACTTAGGGAAGTTCGACTTAGCGAGGTCCGACTGTAAAAGCTAAATCGGTCATTGTGATTGTTTACTTTTGTCTTTGTTTAGGTTGAAGAACATTAAGCTTTTAATAACAAAGAAGATGGATGTAATTTTAATAGCATTTGCTAGATGGCATTTTAGTTATTAAAACGAAAAGAAAATGTTTTTTTGTATTTAATTTTAATAAAGTCAGTAAATAACACCAGACATGTTTCATGAATATACAGTCGGGCCTCTCTATGTTGAACTCAAAGGGACCCCCCCAAAAAATTGACTTACGGAGTTTGCCAGTTAGGGAAAATGGCATAATAGGCGTGGAACTATCAAGGACAATGTTGATATTGAGAAAAAGGGGGGGGCAGCAATAATAGCTAGAGAGTTTGACAGAAAAGAGAGTTGTGTCTGATGTTTCATATGGAAGAAAGCCAACTTGCTTCGACATACGGACACAAGCCCGTGAGAGAAGACACCTTCCTTCCCCTACTTTACTCCTTCAAAAGAACGATATTCAATGTACATGCAGAAATCACCTATGAACCGCTCATAAGTCGACCCCCAAAATTGTCCCTAATCTGTATCCAAAAAAAAGGTCTTCTTTAGGACGAGTAAATGCGGTACTTTAAAAAAAATAATTTCGGTAAAATAAAATGTCTTTTTCAATTTTTCTGTTTGGACTATATCTTAAATAAATTTACATAATTATATGTTGTTTGTTTCTTAGCATTTCTGCAATTTTATGTTCAAAACGTCAAGCAAAAATGGGTGTTCAGAAACATTTATAATCTATACCTAGGAATCCCTTGGTAATATCTCATTTCTTCTTTTAGCACCTGTTAAAGCTGAACAAGAGTCACTCAACGTTGCCCTCATAGCAGGAGTGATTGTTGGCATTTTTTGTGGCTGTCCTAATCATTATTCTTGTTGCGCTGGTTATCAGGAGAAAATACATGTCAGTCTTTTGTACTAATTATCTAACATTCAACCACATTCAGTAAGGTTAGAGTTCTCTCTAGTTTTATTGAGACTCATATTGTGTGTTGCTTGCAAAATGTGTCATACAGAATGGGACTGCGATAAAGCTTTTAAATAAAATACAAAATACACAAACAAATTGTGCAATTAAAACAATAAATTTGAGCTTTATTTTAAACTAAAACGACAATAGACGTTTCGGCTAATGCCTTCATCAGTACAATAACATAAAATAGGTACTTACATATATTTAAATTCTTAAAACATGTTATATCATAAAATAATTTAAAATATTCATGTAAAATAAAAATGAAAGGAAAAACAAAAACAAACAAGTACACAGGATGTAGGAAAAAGGAGGAAGTATCTAAAGTTACAGTTAAAACCACAACGGGAAAAAGATTCTGCAGTTAGGTAAAAGTGTGAATTTGGTTAATTCCATATGGAGCCAACGTACCAAATCGTTTTATAAGTTTATTTTCCATGTGGATCCTATCATGGGTATTGTTTGTATATAAAATACCAGTAACTGCAACATCTGAAATACCGTCATGGTCAACACTGTTAAAATGTTTAGATACAGGACATTGAGCCTGTTTATTAATATTATACAGGTGTTCTCGAAACCGATCTCCAAGACGACGACCTGTCTCACCCACGTAAATTTTATTACACCTCTTGCAAAGAATTGCATAAATCACGTTGCGACTAGTGCAAGTGAATCCATCTTTTATTATGAAGTTTTCAAGAGGGAAAGAAACCTGGTTAATTTCAATCACATATGGACAAGTATTGCAACGGTTACGGTTGCAACCTTTTGTTCCAATATGTGCTTTCATTGTGGGAAGGTGACTTCTTACAAGTATATCTCTCAGGCTTCTATCTCTCCGGAAAGCAAAAAGAGGAGGTTTTTTTGAAGACTTGCTGAGTTAGAAGGTCAGCCATGAGGATTGGTCGGTTTTTGAGAATTACCTGGCGGGCTATAAAATTATGGGGATGAAAAGTTACAATAAATTTGGATCGATCACATTGATCAGAACCAGATGATGTAAATGTCTCCTGTCTGGTCATGCCTTTAATTCGATTGATAGCGGATATTAAAACTGTTTCCGGGTATGACCTCCTTCGAAAAAAATCCAGCATTTCATGACTTTTCTCTAAAAAGTCTCCTTCATCACTGCAGAGTCTTTCAAGTCTCAATAGTTATTCACTGCAGAATCTTTTTCCCGTTGTGGTTTTAACTGTAACTTTAGATACTTCCTCCTTTTTCCTACATCCTGTGTCCTTGTTTGTTTTTGTTTTTCCTTTCATTTTATTTTACATGAATATTTTAAATTATTTTATGATATAACATGTTTTAAGAATTTAAATATATGTAAGTACCTATTTTATGTTATTGTACTGATGAAGGCATTAGCCGAAACGTCTATTGTCGTTTTAGTTTAAAATAAAGCTCAAATTTATTGTTTTAATTGCACAATTTGTTTGTGTATTTTGTATTGCAAAATGTGGAGAGATTTATTTTTAAAATGCCTTTGTGTTTGAAATACGTATAAAGTTTGGTTTTACTTTACTTTTTATCCTGTTGGCTATCACTTGTGTCACGTGGTATTCTGTTTAATTTTAACTTTTCCTATTGATGTATTAGTATTGTCATTACAAATTATTGTTTACATGCCTCCCTTACTCTGCCTTTGTTAATTAGCTATAATTAGTTATAAATACTTGCCCGGATAATTCAGTTATTATGATAAAAAATTATTAAATGTTAACAATATCTTTGTTTAATAATTTGAGAATGTTTCATTTACGTCATAGCATTCCTCCAACAAGTGTGGAGAGTGATTATGATGAAATTAACATGAGCAACCAATCTACTACGGCGGGACGTCAAGCTGAAAATGTGTATAATTCTGTTCTTTCTGAGGCTGAGCTCGGAACATGTATCAACACACATCACATCGGTGAGGTCAACAAACACATACTATCTTTTGACATGAAATAATTATAAATAATAATAATCATCATACGGGTAAATAAATAGAAAAGCAAAGATCACAGTAAAAGCATGTAGTGGGGGAAAAACGTTTATTTACACACTGACTGATATGTGTCATACACTACTAGTTGGTGTTTATAACTAGTTGCGTGCTTCAATTATACACGTCGCCCTAGTAGCACAATAACTTCCGTTAGTTAAGTAGTTGGCAAAAAATAACAGTACAGGTTTAACGTTACTAACATTTTTAAATGACACAATATGCTCATAAAAACCTTTTCAGTTTAAAACGTTATGATTTGTTTGCTAAGTAATTATTTCAATCGTTGTAAATGATATCCAATGGTCAAAGGTCAAAGTCTGTAGAGAACCTATTATATTACCTTTATTGTGAATAAATCATAACATATAATTTAATTTGTTTGACTTGAAGTTAAGAACATTGATAAAGCGAGGTCAGTTTCAAATTGAAGGTATATATTTAAAACATATATTTTTTATACCTTATTCTAAATTTAATAAGAAATATTTCTTATTCCGAAAAAAATGCTTCAATGTAATAGATTAGAAGAACATTTATCCTTAATCGCAATTGTTTTGGAGCTTATCCTTAATTGCCATTGTAATGGAGCTGTAGTTTTCGTTAAGATACGACTTGTCAGTGTATGATTCTTGTCCCAAACTTCCATCTACTTTTTAAAGTAGCATTGGTGATATATTAAAAAAACAAAACAATTGTTTTAACAAGGTATGATCCTTACCTAACACGGTAAGAACCAATGAGCTACAGTTATAAAAAGACATGTATAATAATACATAAAGCAAAAAAATTCTAACTTAGAAATACAACGCAAAGATAATCTGCACAACCCTCATATAGACATAAGGATAAAAACAATTTTCTTATTCCCTATCCAAGAACAAACGTAACAATATTCGTTCTTACAGTCTGAAGTTCAGACGCGACATGGGTTATGTGAATCAAACCAGGAAAACTAACACGCTATCAAAAGTTCTAGTAATAATTCAAGAGTATACATAAACATTGAATATGCGTAGGACGCAATTATTTTCCTTATAGACGCTTTTGCCCTTATAATTAATCTGTTTCCATGATTATGGCGAAGCATTTGAAATTAATTTTTTACTTACCTATTTGTAAAATTATATTTTCCAGAGGAAAGAGAGTACAATTCTACAAATAGTGCTCAAGAAAGCGATGGAGTTTATATGACTTTAGAAAACACAATCGATGACGATTACCTACACGTGCTAGATGAAGAAACCGGTTACCACCATGACATCTCAGTGCTAGAGTCAGTCACAGAGCCAGCTAATGAGTCAGTCCCAAAATTAGTCCCAAAATCAGTCATAGAGTCATTCACAGAGTAAGTCACATTGTCAGTGACTGAGTCATTCACTTATTTAGTCATAGTGTCAGTCACAGACAAAGTCACAGAGTCAGTCACATACCTCGTCGCATAGTCAGTAAGAGTCATTCAAAGAGTCAGCCACTGAGTCATTCACAGAGTCAGTCACATAGTAACTCACAGAGTCATTCATTGAATCAGTCATATATTCAGTTACAGAATAAGTCACAGATTCAGTCACAGTGACAATTACATAGTCATTAACATAGTAAGTAAAATACAAAATAAATAAATTGTGTAATTAAAAAAATACATTTGAGCTTTATTATTAACCTAACATGACAGTAAACGTTTCGGCTAATGCCTTCATCAGTACAATAAACATTAAATACGTACTTACATAAGTTATAAAATAATATATACACTCTTAAAACATACTATATCATAAAATATTTATGTAAAAATAAAGAAAGAAAAAAAAACAATGAGACAGGATATAGGAAAAGGAGGAAGTATCAAAAGTTACAGCGGAAACCACAACTGGAAAAAAAGATTCTGCAGTTAGGTAAAATTATGAACTTGGCTATTTACATATGGAGCCAACGAACCAAATCGTTTTATAAGTCTATTGTACATGTAGATCCTATCATGGGTATTGCTCACATATAAAATACCAGTTACCAGTGGCGTAGCTAGGGTCATGTGCGCCCGGGGACATAACACAAAATCGGCGCCCCTTGTCGGACCGAAATGTTCTGGGGGCTCATTGAGCCCCTAAGAAAAATTTGAAATTTTACGGTTTATATAGTTCATTTTCGAAGCTTCTGGTATTTTAATGAAAAAGAATACAGACTAATAATTCTCTATACGATTGTAAACAATTTATTTGAAAACAAAAATACTCTACTAATTATACGGTTAGACATAGTCTACAAAAAATTGATTCTCCTTGATTTAATTTGATTGTCGCAAACTCGTCAATCACGTTGTCAAAATTAATATTCTCAAGTGTTTCTCTTTCGATGCTAAGGAGTGCAAGATCACTGGGACTATCTTTTCCAATTGAAGCACGTAAATAAGACAAAATAAGCTTCAGTTTGCTGAAGGAGCACTCACAGCTTTCTGTTGAAACAGCAATTGTTAGAAGTATTTGAATCGAAATGCGCTTGAATCGGAAATACCTCATCTCCATATGAAACTTTAAAACCAAGAACATCCAAAAGATTTTCCGATATAACTTCAGTCCGGGTACTGAGAAGCATTTTTCAGTCTCTGATTTATATGCACAAGTCATGACCATTGACGTCAGTGTCGTATAAATTAGCAAAATCTAAGCAGTTTTAACGAAGTGTATCGACTTTTGTCTCAGCAAGAAGAGTTTTGACGTCTTTTAAAAATCCAAATTTTTTTGTTTAGATTTTTTTAGACGTATAAACCGTATTGATATCTCCTGTTGGAGTCTATCAATTACGCAGTTCATAACACTTTCAAATTCTTCTTCTGCCGAAAGTTCTGCATCTCTTGTTAATTCTTCAGGCATCCTCCGATGTCGTCTAATCCTTCTGTCAACCTCGATTCCATAAATTGTGCATCTTCCTTTCCAGTATCTACCGCAACCTGACTCAAATTATCACAAATGTTGAAAATTTTTTGCTCAAGCAATTCAAGATCAGATGCTGCTTCCTTGAAATTCACAGTAGGATTCTGCAACCGTTTCTGGACACGACCAATTTCCCCAAGTATGATGTTCAAGAAATTTAACAAAACTAGGAATTTAAAGTTTAATATACCTGCCATCAAAGTTTCTGAATCATTTCTGGTGTCAGGCGTCATATTTGTATGTTTTGATAATTTTTCCAACAGCTCTACCAGTTCATCTAGTGAAATCTAGTCCTTCATAAATTGCTTTAACAGCTTCTGATCGTGCACTCCAACGTGATTCAGACTTCCTCTTCATTGTGATTGGCACAACTCTTTTTAATTCTTCCAAACGAGTTGTTGAACGAGAGAAAACAAAAATTTATACTTTCAACTGTTCCAAAAACGTGATAACAACTGGATCCTGTTTGGCTTAGTATACTCTTGGTAAGTTTAAGATGTGGTTATCACAGTTGATGAACAATGCTCTGTGATTTCTGGCACATATTCGGTGTTGTAGGCCGGATATATGCCCAGACCATTACAGCAGCATTGTCATAACATTGTGACCGATAGTCGGCTAAAGGTATGCTATTAGATTCCAAGTTTCTCCACGATAACTCTTTCAATGCTTGCTGCGTCTTTGGAATGTATCTGGATTAAACCTAAAAATGATTCTTTGATGGTTTCTTTTTTAGTTTGAAAAATCCACATTCACAAATCTGATGACTTGAGAAAGCTGTTCCCGGTGTCTTAGATCGGGTGTTGAGTCAAGTAAGATACCGTAGTACTTGTTTTTTCTGATTTCACTCAACAGCTGATTCCTTACATTCCATGAAAGTAGATGGATAAATTCATTTTGGATTTCCTGTATAAATAAGATACTGAGCCTGGATTTTCTCGGGAATCTTGTAAGTGCTTTTCTAACAGTAGATCATACTGATCAAGTTTGATCACAGAGAGACAGGAAAGAGAGGCGGTGTCTGATGTTTCATATAAAAGGAATCCAACTTGCTTTGACATACCCACACAATCCCTTGAGAGGAGAGACCTTCTGTAAGCCAGTGGTTCTCAACCTTTTGAGATTCAATGACCACTTGAAAAATGTGTGTCTTAGCTACGGACCACTACTACAAATTGTGCTACTGCCGAGCTGGAAAGTTAAATATAATAAGTGCTTTTTTTCTAGCGAAAAATGTTTGGGAACTCATTTGAGTCCCCACTGTAAAAAGGACTGACAGTAAGTAAAATGTCGACTATTTATATAAATATACACGAATCTGGCCAAAAAAGGTATGGGAACTCAGTTCCCATGAGTTCCCACTGAAAAAAAGCACTGAATATAATTATACTGTGTATATCTTATCTGTTGCACACGCTCCTTCTATACAAAAGATTATTGTTAGCTATAAGTAGTATAAATGTTATTTAGTAAAGTTATACTAATACTAATATGCTACGTTTTGCGTGCTCCAAAAACAGTATTGTAATGGCTTTCTTTTGTAAAGAACAAATGTAATTTATATTAGTCTCATAGTCTTCTTATTTAATTCTACTTGCTAACTATAAAAAAAACTTTAAGTCATAAACAGTAGTTTTTTATTAAAAAGACTGCTATATTAGTTTATTTAGTACGAACGATGTTTTGTTTTTTTTTGTAACCAATGCAGAAAATCCACTTTCACAAAGTTGCAAAGGGTAAAAGTATTTTCAAAGCTATCTGAGACAGTTCGGAGTACTCCAAAATTTCATTAAGCCCACTTTCTGATGCAACATATTCAAAGTGGTATCGCTAGTGAGTTCAATGAATTGGTTTAATTACGATGTTGGTAATTTTATTTGATGAGACAATGTGTGCGAGATTAGGACTGGAAACCCACGAAAATCCACTGAACGTTAAAAATCACCAATGTAGAATTAAAATTGGCCCTGCATTGGTAGAATATGACCAGAAATCAAATTTGTCAACAGTTGTTTATTTATTTCAACATTTTCTGGTTTCTCGGTGATTTCGTATAATTGATCAAACATCTCAAAGTTACCTTGAAATAATCTTCTTTTCCAAAGATCAAGCTTTTTCGTAAAAGCAGACACTTTGTCACTGAGAGTAATATAATGTGTCTGCTTTCCTTGCCGAGTTAAATTAAGTTTATTGAGTTCTTTAAAAGTTTCAGCCAAGTAATAAAGCCAGAACAGCAACCCATAAGCTATGGTTCAAATGATCAACAGGCTTTGAGTTTTTTATACAAGAAACTCTCTTACGTCATCACGTAATTCAAACAGTCTTATAACCAGCGAATTTCAGTATACATCAGTAACTGTTAATGTTCAAGATTCATATTCGAACATAAGAAATCAAAGAAATGAGAATTTAATAGACGAGCCTTGATAAAATTTAAAAACTATTTAGGCCAGATCAAAAATATATTTTAAGTCAGCCTTAATTCTTTTACTTGTTAGTCTTTCTTGTTAGTGCGTAAATTTCATGCTTTGCTCGCGGACCACCTGGCACATCTTCGCGGACAACTAGTGGTCCACGGACCACAGGTTGAGAACTACTGCTTTAAGCCACTCCTTTTTCTTGTCTTGGTCATTTTGGTTGCTTTTAGTGTCGTCTCTGTCTGTTCTATTAATAGAATCGCCTTTTTTGCTTACTGCTCCCCTACTCTCACTCCCAGTCTCTCCCAGTTTTTTTTTAAATCGCCATCAGCAATCCTACATTGTGGATGTGTCATTTATTTATGAGTAGAATGGCGCCCCTTAGCGCTCAATGGAGGCGCCAAAATCATGCTTGCCAACTGATTTGTAATGAATACATTTTTGGAGCTCCAAAAATCAAACTTGCAAACGTATTTTGGGATACATTAGTTTACATCAAAACACAATTAAATAATGAGTTTTAATACTCATTTTAGCGCCCCTTAACGTGGCGCCCGGGGACATATGTCCCCCCCTGCCCCCCCTCGCTACGCCACTGCCAGTTACTGCAATATCTGAAATTCCGTCATGGTTAACACTGTCAAAATGTTTAGACAAAGGACATTGAGCCTGTTTATTTATATTGTACATGTGTTCTCTAAACCGATCTCTAAGACGAAGACCTCTCTCACACACGTAAATTTATTACACCTCTAGCAAAGAATAGCATAAATCACATTGCGACTTATGCATGTGAATCGGTCTTTTATCTTGCATTTTTCAAGAGGGAAAGAAATGTTGTCAATTTCAATCACATATGGACAAGTATTGCAACAGTTACGGTTACAAACTTTTGTACCTATATGTGCTTTCATTGTGGGAATGTGACTTCTTATAAGTATATCTTTGAGGCTTCTATCTCTCTAGAAAGCAAAAAAGAGGAGGTTTTTTGAACACCTGCTGGGTTAGAGGGTCAGCCATGAGGATTGGTGGGTTTTTCAGAATCACCTGGCGGGCCTTAAAATAATGGGGATGAAAAGTTAAAATGAATTTGGATCGATCACATTGATCAGAAACAGATGATATAAACGTGTCCTGTTTAGTCATGCCTTTCATTCGATTGACAGTGTATGTTCAGGGTATGAAAACAAATCCAGCATTTCATTAGTTTTCTCCAAAAAGTCTTTCTTATCACTAAAGAGTCTTTTAAGTCTCAATAGTTTAGAAAATGGGATAGAGTTCCTACAAGATTGAGGTTTGGACGATGTATACATAAGGAAACTATGGCTGTCTGTGAACTTGTAAAAAAATTGATGTGGATATTTTGTTTTCTTTCAATTTAATTTTTATGTTCAAAAAATTAACAGCAATCCTAGGGATAGTTGAAGTAAATTTGATTAAAGAATAGAAATAACCAACGAAGTCAATAAAATTTTGCAGTTTTTGCATGTCTATTTTTTTCATTCCAAAGCAATCGTCAATGAATCTTTTGTAGTACTCTGGAAAAGTACCTTTATATTTTTCACTCCATAGGTGTTTCAAATGACCCATAAATATACATGCATAACTAGGTCCCATTTTCGTTCCCTTAGCAAATCCACTAATTTGATAAAAAAAACTGTCCGTTGAACTCAAACGAGTTTAAGTTTAGGACCAGCTCAGTCAATGGTAGTATGGAAATTGTGGGGATGTTGAGATTCACCTTCTTGTTTGGAAAAAAATGAGATTGTGGAGAGGCCATCAGCATGAGGAATTGACGTGTGGAATGATGAAACGTCCATTGTAAATAGTAAATGATCTTCATTAGGTAAAACAAAAGAATCCAGAGATTTTATCATATGGCTAGTGTCCTTAATGTATGATGGTAAATTTGAAACAATAGGTTGAAATACAGTTTACACAAAATCTGAAAATAATTCAGTAGGACAAGGGCAGGCGTAGACAATTGGTCTTCCAGGGTTTCCCAGCTTATGTATTTTTGGTAATAAGTATAAGCATGGTTTACCAAGATCACAGTCATAAATACGTAACTTTTTTGCAGAAGATGGTAATTGTCGACAATCTATAAGTTCTTCAATATGATCCTAGTATCCTTAACAATGTCATTATTAGAAATGATATGATCGTTTGTCCTTGGGGTGTAAAAAGTTGCATCATTTAATTGTTTGGAGGCCTCTTCAATGTAAAGTCTCTTATCACACACAACCACCGCCCCACATTTATCTGCCGGCTTGATAACAATGTCTTGCTGTTTTTTGAGTTGTAAAAGTGCTCGTCATTCTTCTTTTAATAAATTTGATTTGTTCAGTTGAGTTTGGCGAAGGTTTTGGATTTGATTTTCCGTACTTTCAATGTAAAGTTCGAGTGCTTTGCATTGATTCGAAAGAGGGTCTATCTTAATTTGTGTTGTCGATGTACAGGAAATTCATTGTCGTCCTCATCATTATTCGAAGGTGAAAGTAAAGTTGCAATGTCCTTGAACGAAAGAAACGATGGGCATCTGATAGTAATTGGTATTTAGCACTTGAAGCCCGAAGTGGCATGAATTTGAGACCTTTACACAGAACTGATCTTTCTGGCTTAGAACGTGGAAAATCCTGTGGAATACAGACAACTAAGTTTGATTAATTGTTCGTCACGTTTGACTTAGGTTTATGATTATTTGCAGTTTAAAGATGTTCAATCTTTCTTTTTTTGGCTTCAGATAATAAGTTCCTAAAGCTCCTTATTGAGACCATAACTTATACAGTGAATGAGATTGAATAGCAAGCTGTTATTTTGAGTATTCACACAAAGGTGATCCTCCAATTTGTTTAATTTAATAGTTAGTTGAGAGATTAAACGCTTGTGTGCGTCCAAAAGGATCCTCATATGTCCCAAAGCTTATTTCTTGTCAATGGCAGAAAGTCTGAGGCGATAAAACGAACTAAAGGCATCAGCAGCAGGTTGAAAATCACTTTTTAAAACTTTTGTGACTAGATTTTTAAATGGTAAGTCAAAGAGTCAGTCTCATATTCATTCACCGAGGCAATCACAGAGCAATTCATAGAGTCAGTCACATAGTGAGCCTTAGAGTAAGTCACAAATTCATTCAAACAGTCAGTCACAGCGTCATTCACAGAGTCATTTACCTAGACCATCAAAGAGTTATTTAAAAGTTCAATCACATAGTCATTAACAGAGTTAGTCACGGAGTCAGTAACATAGTCAGTCATATTGTCAGTCACAGAGTAAGTCACAGAGTAAGTCAAAGAGTCAGTCACAGAGTAAGTCACATAGTCAGTCACAGAGTAAGTCAAAGATTCAGTCACAGAGTAAGTCACATAGTCAGTCACATAGACAGTTACAGAGTCAGTCACATAGTCAGTCACATAGACAGTTACAGAGTCAGTCACAGAGTCAGTCACATAGTCAGTCATATAATAAGTCACAAAATAAGTCACATAGTCAGTCACAGAGTCAGTCACATAGTCATTTACATAGTCAGTCACAGAGTCAGTTACAGAGTCAGTCACAGAGTCAGTCACAGACTCAGTCACAGAGGCAGTCACAGAATCAGTCACATAGTCATTTAAATAGTCAGTCACATAGTCATTTACATAGTCAGTCACAGAGTCAGTTACAGAGTCAGTCACAGAATCAGTCACAGACTCAGTCACAGAGGCAGTCACAGAGGCAGTCACAGAATCAGTCACAGAGTCAGTCACAGAGTAAATCATATAGTCAGTCATATATTCAGTCACAGAGTAAGTCACATAGTAAGTCATATAGCCAGTTACAGAGTAAGTCACCTAGTCAGTCACAGAGTCAGTCATATAGTCAGTCCTATAGTCAGTTAGATAGTCAGTCACTAAGTAAGTCACATAGTATGTCACATAGTCACTCATAGAGTCAGTCACAGAGTCAGTCACAGAGTCAGTCACAGAGTCAGTCACATAGTCAGTCATATAGTCAGTTACAGAGTAAGTCACAGAGTCAGTCAGAGAGTCAGTCAGAGAGTCAGTCACATAGTCAGTCACAGAGTAAGTCACATAGTCAGTCATATAGTCAGTTACAGAGTCAGTCACCTAGTCAGTCACAGAGCAAGTCAAAGAGTCAGTCACAGAGTAAGTCACATAGTAAATCATATAGTCAGTTACAGAGTCATTCACAGAGTCAGACACATAGTCAGTCATATAGTCAGTCACAGAGTTAATGACAAAGTCAGTCACAGAGTCAGTCAAGGAGCAAGTCAAAGAGTCAGGCATAGAGTAAGTCACCAAGTCAGTAACAGAGTCAGTCACAGAGTGAGTTACAGAGTCATTCACATAATCCCCTCATGGATTTTTAATGGAGCTAGCATGTTAATTTTCAAAAATGTTTTGCTATTTTTTTTACAAATCAAAATGTAAATATTCACATTATTATGTTTTTTAAGTATCTGAAATTCCACTTAATCTTTTGAAATAATAAAAAATAACAAGAACCATTTCTACAAATAGTGTTCAAGAAAGCGATGGAAGTTATAAGACTTTCAGAGACTCAGTTAATGGCGATTACCTCCAAGTGCTGGATAAAGAAAACGGCTATGCTCTCTCAGTCACAGAGTCAGTCCCAAAGTCAGTGAACGAGTCATTAACAAAGTAAGTCTCATAGTAAATCACATAGTCAGTACTAAATTCAGTCACATAGTCAGTCACAGAGTCATTCACATATTAACTCATGGATTTTTAATGAAGAATGCAGGATACTTTTTTTAATGCATGTTAATTTTTAAAAATAGCTGTACATTTCTTACAAATCAGGAAGTAAATATTGATATTATTATTAGGGGTCGGTCAAATATTGTGTTTTACTTTCGCCGGATCCGGATAGTTTGGCCCTAATTTTCGTCTGATCCGGATATCTCTACATTGAAGTGTAAGAGCTAAGGGGGTGTATTTTACTACTTTCTATTTAGTATTTAACACTTTTTATTAAAATATTTATTATCCAACATATTGAGAGTATCTGCTATCTACAATGACAGTCTGTGACACTTTCAACGTCAACGATGAACTTTTAAAATTGAATTGAATGAACGAATTTGAACAAAGTACCATGAACTGTATAGTGTGTACCAAGTGAACAGTTTTGTTTTGTGTGTTAAGTGTGGTGTACAAGACGTCGTTATCTAGAACCATAATAAAATCTGCTCTTTTATTCAAACGATTAAGTTTAATATGCTGTTAGTTAACTTAATTTGTTATCTTATGTAGTAAAGTAATATCTATACTTATATATTTTTAACTTAATTTTTTTCTAGTATTGAAATTCATTGATTTGCTAAATATATTTTGCATAGATTTGAATGATTTTATGATCAATGCATGTTAATTTCTTTATATTGCTACTAGGGGGTGGCCAAATATTCGGACCTTATTTCTGCCACTATCCTGATTTGGCAAATACTTCTGGAAGTTCCGGATAGGATCCGGATATCAACTTATTTTATTATTGTAATATTCACAAAAGATTAGGTTTTACCAATTGTAAGACTGAATAAGATATGACACTTGAGCAAATTAACATTTTTATTTTTTTATATTTTTTAAAATCAAATTACAATTATAATTGGCATTTTAAGTTCAACAGAAAAAATAACAAAGAATATAAAATTAATACAAAGATATAAATAATGTCATATATTTCAAATGTTTTAATTTAAATACTGAATTGAAATTTTTAAAATTATGTTAATGTACTGATTTATGTTTTTTTGTTTTTTTATTTTTATATATTTGTTTATATACTTATTAGTATTACATGTAGTTAAATTTGATTTTAAGTAATTCTTTACTACATTGATATCCAGATCTTATCTGGATTAGCCATACGTATTTGGCAAATTCGAATAGTGGCGGAAATACCGATATCCGTTTCGAATTTCCGGCTTACCGGATATCCGGCCACATCCTAATTGTAATGTTTTATTAAGTATCTGAAATTCTACTTAAGCAATTGAAATAAAAAAAGATATAACAAAAACATTTCTACAAATAGGGCTCAAGAAAGCGATGGAAGCTATAAGACTTTAAGAGACGCAATTAATGACGATTACCTCCAAGTGCTGGATAAAGAAAACGGCTATGACCATGACATCTCAGTCACAGAGTCTGTCACAGAATCAATTCTTGGATTTTTAGCGGAGTAAACAGATTTTGTTTTTAAAAAGAAAGTGTTGTAAATTTATTACAAATCAATAATATTCATTTTGTTTATTAAAAGTTTTTTTCAAGGTTTCTGAAATTCTATTTAATCAACGCAGATAAAAAGAAATAAAAATCTGTAAAAATGTTATCCTTATAATTTTTTCTGTTTAAATATTCTTGTGACTTTAGCGTACATTTTACCAAACATAAAACATGAAAAATATATCTAAATACTAATATTTAAATTATCATGTAATTAATACTGCACTTCACGTTTATCTTATACTTGTTTATTTGTAAAGGAATGATGTATAATTGATGCGATAATTACAAATGCAGTCTGCCACCACGCCATATTGCTAAATCTGAGAAACCTAGCACAATTGTAAACGCCATTTCTAATAAATATGGTTTTGTTAGCGAACATATGTTATCGAAAATATTCAAATAAAACTATACACATACTTATAGTGATAATAGTAATATTTATAATGGTTATAATAATATTAATAATAATATATATAAACAACAAACAATTAATTAAACTCTTTTACAAATGCTTTATATAGATGTGGACTATAAACATGTATAGCCGAAGAAATGGTAAGTATTTAAAATTGTAATAATCCCTACAATAAACATACAAATTAGTGTTCTCGCTTGTTGTATGGTAATGAAATGGGGACGACAATTATCTAAAATAACTAAACAGCGAGAGACCATTGAAAAAAAACAGGCATGAAAGAGATTTTGAAATCACCAACAATATGTAGCTTAAATTGCACTCTTCAAAAGTCATTCTGCTTGTTAATATATTTGAGATGTGAGGAGCCTGGAAAATCATCACATCCAAAAAAATCTTATTTTATCTTATCGTATCTGTTTACAGACGCTCCTTCTATACAGCAGATTATTGCGTCCAACGCTTATATATGGTTTGTGTTTAGTCCTGCCTTCCCATCAGAGATCTAAATGTCGACAAATTGTTGGCTTTCCTGGTTTCTACCGGCAACCCATTCCACGCCCGAATTCCGGACGGGAAGAACGAAAATTTGTATATGTTGTAAAGGTCATTATAAAATTGGAAAAGACGGTCATAACTGCGAGGACTGTTTTTATTGAAAAAAATACACTTAAAAAACAACAACTCCGGATTGTATATTTAAAAAAAATTCGTTGGCTTCAAGTGAGAATTCTTCTTCATACCCTAAAGCTTAAAAAATTATTTGAATTATTTTTAGTGGAAGGCAGTCCCGTGACTGGAGTCATTTTATCTCACAAAGCTGTTGTGTTTTAATTTATGTTTATAATTTGAGATAAGGCTTAAAATTGTAAAATTGTAAAAATGATCAGAATTTCGTTTTTTTTAATCTATTATAATATTTCTCAACTTGGAATAATATTTATTAATTTATAACTAATATTTACAATTCTCCGTGGAAAAATCAGTTTTCATTGCCAATGCCTATTGATATATTTGCTACGAAAAGTCTAAATGTTATCCCCTTTTATATACTGTTTTATGAAGAAATGAAAAGACCTAGTTTTAAATCTTGTCTATAAAATAGTTTTTAAAAAATGATATTAATATTCATTCAATAAATTAAAATTAGAATAAACAATTATGCAATAACTATCTCGTTTAAATCAATCTTATTATCCAGTAAAATACTTTAATTACTTTTAACAACTTAAACCTTTTTTCAAAATTGAGACACTGTGCGTATTACCTTTATAAAATACGCCAATAAGTTAGTATCTGTTCATTAAACTTTTTCTGACGTGTATTTTTCTTTGACCTTTAAAAATTTTCTGCGTCAATGGCGTAGCTAGGGGGGTGGTGATGGGGGAGGTCCACCCCGGGCGGCACAAATTTAGATGGCGGCATTTTGGGAGCATTTCAAAAGTACAGTCATTTCGCACAACTACCCTTTTTCTTTTGAAGGGAGAAAACCCGGGTGAAAAAAAAATATTCGTACTTTCGAGTTTTAATTAACGGATTCTCACAACATTTGTTTTATTACATACTGGTTGTTATAACTAACGCATAACCGTTCAAGAATTTAAAATTACTCTAAAAATGTATCGATTTCTTTGGAAATTTTAGCGGTATACGTCACAGCTAACGCTTTTATAAGAAAACTACACCAAAAACACATCACTGCTGGGCCAAATAATATGTGCTAGTAATTTCGACTCGCCAGTTATTCCTTGGACCTTGGAATTTCGACATGCGCAGAATGATACGCGAACAAGTACCTACATGTTATGGTGGTTCAAATAGTGTGTTTAACTTGCAGGTAGTAATTTAAATTACTGTTTCAGTTGTCAGAAAATTATTGTAAGTTGTTGAAAATAAAATGTAATTTGTTTTTAATGCATTAAAGTAGCAAAGATAATTTATGTTTCTCATTACGGTTATTCAAATTGTTTTTACATCTATCCAATTAAAGTAATGTGTAAATATTTGAAAGCGTTTATTTTATGGAGAATTGTTAAGATTTATGAAAAGAATATGAAACTATTCAAATTTCTCCGTTAATAAACACCACAATATGAATAATATAGTTTCGTAAAAGACATACTTTAAAATTTCAAGCGTCGTGGAAAAATTGACAAGATGTAACTGAAGACGAAACTAGTAAAACGAGATCAGATGCTGGTGTTTTTACTTAATTCAATGCAATCTTTTTCTTTTCTATGTTATCTCAATTTATGGGAATCCGTTTTTTTTTATTTTAAATAAATAATGCAAACCCATTTCATGGAACAAAAAGATGTTCTTATACAAAACGCTGTTATATCAGCCAAAACAATTTGTGAAGTGTTGGAGATATCAACTGAACGTCGAGTTAGAAGGAGAAAAAATATGAGTTGGGATTATTCAGAAGACGTGGTTTTATCTTTTCTATCTTTCTATCAGAACAAGCAGAATTACGAGAAATGTTTTAATCCATGGATGGAAATATAAAATAAAATAAAATAACGATTTGATGAGTTGCATGTTCTAGCAAGAAAATATTCGTGTATAATACCATATAACCTACTAAATGAAAATCTTTATTATCAAATAAATTACTTTATTGACATCGACGAAGAAAAAGGATCTAAGTTTTTATAACTGTACCTACTCTACAAGAAGTGACATTTAGAAAACTGTGGGAAAAGCCCCCTTGATCTAATAAAAAAAATTAAACAGCGTAGATTGGAAATTCTGTACCCAACATTTTAATTTTGCTAAGAATGTTTTCATCCATTGCTATCAGTGACGATAGCTGTGAAAGGACCTTTGCCCTTTGATGTGACGTCACAGTTGTTTAATACAACAACAACCCCTCTTTCCCCCTTGTCACACATGTGTGACTCCCCAGGTGCGTGACGTCATTTATTGACGGGCCCTAAAAAGGACGGCAAATAGGAGACCACCCTGGGCGGCAAAAGTTCTAGCTACTGTTCTGCGAATCTCCATTTCAATTGGTAACATCCATTTCCACCCTTGCTCATCTTGGCCTGACATCTTGTCTAGTTTTAAAAGTAATACCTCTTTCATCAAATTTACTTTCATCTAATAATTTATTATTTATCATTGTGCATCTGTTGAAATCATTTCTAAGATATCTCTTTAAAATTAACAATATTGGTAATAATCTTCCGTTTATACATTGAATATTTACCTGTAGTGTTATCAAAAAAGTGTACTTTCTGCTCAATTAATTTAACGTAGTGGAATGTCATGTCAGTGAGCTCAAGGATATATTACTGAATCCAACATTAAAATTAAAATTTTTAGATATGTCATACAAAAGATGATAAAGACAAAATATTCAAGTTATTGCAACCAATTTCTATCAAATACAGCCATGTTTGTAGTTCCATAACTTTTAATAATTCTAAAAAAAGAGAACAATCCAATTTAACATATAGATTACGCTTTACATTATCCATTTTAAAACTTTATCTTAACTTATATATCACAGAATATCCTTCTATACGCTTATACTAATGTTATGCCTAGTTTGGCATTTTTGATAGAGTTTTAAATATTGATAGAGTGTTAGTTTTCCTGGTTTATCATGCATCCCATGCGACGCAGGAATGCCAGATGTCAAATACGAGAATGTACATGTGTTTTTTCTTTCATATGGAATAAGAAGAATGTCTTATTTCTGTGTAGGTTTTCATTAGTTCATCATTGTGTTGTATACAATTGTATCTTATTTTTACAGTATATATATATATATATATATATATATATATATATATATNTATATATATACACATATCTATACTAATAAAAGGCAAAGCCCTCACTCACTCACTCACTCACTGATTCATCACTAATTCTCCAACTTCCCGTGTAGGTAGAAGCATGAAACTTTGGGAAATTGTTGAGTAGCCTCTCGCGACGAAAATTGGAGTAAAAGATTTGTAAAAAATAACAATGGGGGCCGGGGGCCAAAAAACGTTTTTTTTTCCTTATAGGGCCAATATAAATTTTAAAAATCACCAATTTTCCTATTTCCCGAGTAGGCAGAAGCATGAAACTTTGGGAAGTTGTTGAGTACAATCCCGCGATGGTAACGGGTGAAAAAATATTTAAATTATCACTTCCTGGGGGCCGGGGGCCCAAATTAAGTTTTTTCCTTTTATGAGCTATATAAAAACTAAAAATCACCAATTCTCCTATTTCTCGTGTAGGTAGAAGCATGAAACACTGTGTAGTTGATAAGTACACTTCCACGATGGTAGCAAGTGAAAAAATATTTAAATTATCACCTAATGGGGGCCGGGGGCCCAAATTTACGTTTTTTCTTATATAAAAAAAAACTGACTCATCACTAATTCTCCAATTTCCCGTGTAGGTAGAAGCATGAAACCTTGGGGAGTTTTTATGTAGCCTCTAACGACGAAAACTGACATAAAAGAATTTTTAGATTCACACTCATGGGGGCCGGGAACCCAAAACCGTTTTTTTCTCCATATATGGGCTATATTAAAATTAAAATCACTAATTCTCCTATTTCGCGAGTACATAGATGAATGAAACTTTGGGAAGTTGTTGAGTACACTTCCGCGATATCAACAGGTAAACATTTTTTTTCATTATCTCTTCCTGGGGGCCGGGGTCCCAAATAAAGTATTTTCCTTATATGAGCTATATAAAAACTAAAAATCACTAATTCTCCTATTTCCCGTGTAGGTAGAAACGTGAAACTTGGGGTAGCTTTTAAGTACAATCCCGCGATGGTAACGGGAAAAAAAGTATTTAAATTATCACTTCATGGGGGCCGGGGGCCCAAGAGCGTTTTTTTTTCCTTATACTGAAAATCGCCTTATTCTCCGCTTTCACGTATAGGTAGAAACATGAAACTTTGGGAATTTGTTGAGTCCACTCTCTCAATGGTAGCATGCAAAAAAAATATTTAAATTATATCTCTCTCTGGGGGCCGGAGGGCCCAAATGTACTTTTTATTATATACCTTATTCTCCACTTTCCAGTATAGGTAGAAACATGAAACTGTGGGAATTTGTTGATAAGTACACTTCAACGATGGTAGCAAGTGAAAAAAATATTTAAATTATCACCAAACGGGGGGCAGGGGCCCAAATAAAAAATATTTAAATTAACACTTACTGGGGGCCGGGGGCCCAAAAGTAATTTTTTTATAATATTAAAAACTGACTCATCACTAATTCTCCAACTTCGTGTGCAGGTAGAAGCATGAAAATTTTGGAAGTTGTTGAGTACCCTGTCACGACAAAAAATGGCAAAAAATAATTTTAAAATTCACGTTTACGTGGGGCCGGGGGCCCAAAAGATGTTTTTTCCTAATATGAGCTATATAAAAATTGAAAATCACTAATTCTCCTATTTGCTGGGTAGGCATAAGCATTAAACTTTGGGAAGATGTCGAGTACATTTCCGCCATAGTTACAGTAGAAAAAATATTTAAATTATCACTTACTGGGGGCCAAATGTAGTTTTTTCCTTATATAAGCCATATAATAATTGAAAATCACTAATTCTCATACTTCCCGTGTAGGTAGAAGCATGAAACTTTGGGTAGTTGTTAAGTAACATTCCGCGATGGTAGCAGGTGGAAACAATATTTAAATTATCACTTACTGGGGGCCGGGGGCCCATATGTAGCATTTTTCTAATATTAAAAACTGACTCATCACTAATTCTCAAACTTCCCGTGTAGGTAGAAGCATGAAACTTTGGAAAGTTGTTGAGTACCACCTCACAACAAAAAATTACAAAAAAAGAATTTTAAAATTCACACTCTTGGGGGCACGGGGCCCAAAAAGGCTATTTTTCATTATGTGGACTATACAAAATATGAAAATCACTAATTTTATTATTTTTCGAATTGGCAGAAGTATAAAACTCTGGGAAATTGTTGAGTACAATCCCGCGATGGTAACACACGAAAATGTTTTAAAATTAACACCATCTGTGGGCCCGGGGGCCAAAATGACTTTTTCCCTAATATGAGCTATATAAAATATGAAAATCATGAATTCTCCTATTTTCCATGTAGGTAGAAGCATGAAACTTTGGGTTGTTGTTAAGTACACCTCCACGGTGTTAACAGACGAAAACAATATTTAAATTACTTACAGGGGGCCGGGGGCCCAAATGTAGTTTTTTCTAATATTAAAAACTGACTCATCACTAATTCTCCAACTTCCCATGAAACTTTGTGAATTTGTTGAGTACCCTCTCATGACGAAACATGGCGTAAATGAAATTTAAAATTCATACTCTTGGGGACGGGGGCCCAAAAACGTTTTTTTCCTTATACTGAAAATCGCTTTATTCGCCACTTTCCCGTGTAGTTAGAAACAAAAAACTCAGGGAAGTTGTTGATTACACTTCCGCGATGGCAGCATGCAAAAAAAAATATTTAAATTATCACTCATCGGGGCCGGGGGCCATAATGTATTTTTTCTTTATAAAAACGGACACATCACTAATTCTCCAACCTCCCGTGTAGGTAAAAGTATGACATTTTGGGAAGTTGTTGAGTACACTACCAGGATGGTAACAGGCGAATTTTTTTGTTAAATTATCATTCTATAGGGTAATGAACTTCTAACGTCTATTCCTTCTGGGTCGGGACCCAAAATTTTTCTTTTGTAAATATTTAACGCTTTTTCCTTTAGATTTTAAATAATTAAAATAAATATAGACATGTATCTCTATGACATGAACATCTTGCATCCATTTTTCACGGGGGCCCGTAATGTCATTTTAGTATCAATTTTATTTTACACCATCTTGACAAAAATTGACAAACAAATATATCCATCATGATCCAGAATGAAATAAATTGGTGATTTGAATTGGTGTGTAATGGGTTTTCAATGCTTACTAAAATCTTTACTTCCGCAGCAGAGCGCGGGTATTTTGCTAGTATATTATAAATGCTTATTCATTGGTTCATTCAAGATTAGCAAAATGTTAAGAATTGACGTTAATATCATTATGTTTTTATTTCTGACATCCTTCTTCAAGACTTTTAGTATAGAAATTAGTGCTGAACCGATACTAGGTTCGGCCACTTGGCATCGGCCGATTTTCGTATACTCGGAGATACTCGGCAATCGGCCGCGTAAGTGATGCCGATGCCGAGTATTACGTAATTGCTCCAATAGCAAAGATGCACGCAAAATCGCATGTCTAAAACATTTCGTTTCGTATGGAATGACAAAATGTACCGTGTGTAGTTTTTTTGTCATTGGTTACCATTTCATCCTTCAACCTCATTTTGGTAAATGTATAATATAAAAACAGGGTATTAGTAGGCCTGACAGGACGTAACACAACTGCGAACGTTTCGGCAAAGAGCCTTCTTCAACGTACAAATAATACACAAATGAAACGAATATAACGAAATAATTAAAACAACTAGCTGCGTTGAAATACAAGTAGTTCAGTAAAGATGATCTCTTTATGTTTCGCAGCCTTGTACATGATAGAGAAACTGAAATTTGAACACCGTACCTCCAGGTCGGCAATCGATCACACTAACCATTTGACCAGGAAGGCTTGACGAATTTCGTTATTTTTAAATTTATAATATAAACTTTTTAATATTATCGCTTACTCTTCAATTTTAGAAATATGATTACTTACGATAACTGGAAGTTCATGAGCGCGTATACACTATCCTAATAAATATATAGAGATAACTAAAAATGCATTAATTTAATTACGGTACATTCAATCGATCTGAAATTTTGATACAATGCATACAATCCAAAAAAGATCTATATATGTTAAATTGTGAGATCTATATGACCATCAGAAGTGGTTTAATTTTATTTTACAAGATTTGACGGATACAACATATAAACAGGAAACAATATACAACATACAACAGTGTGACTTAAATAAAAGCGTGTAATTAAAGAATAAATAAAAATATAACACATAAACCTTATTAAAAATGAAACTAACAGTACACATTTTTTCAGTTGCCAAGTAGCCGGAATTACCTAATTTTAACATAGCAAAAAGCTGGCGCTATGTCCGCTCACTTTTTAGGACGGGTTAACCGTTAAAAATAAATACCGCTAACTGCCCGTTAGTTGTAGCAAGATATTCTTCTTACGACTATTGTAATAGTAAACGTAACACTCACTGCGTAGCTCTTCTCTACATCAGAGACGTTTGGAAGTCACCATCACTCACGTTGTGTTAACTTACTTACTATGATCAGTGGGGTGTTGGGAGAGAAGTCATTGATAAGCCGAACTAAAGTAATGACGTGTGATTTTTTTAAAATGTACCGCTAAAATCTTAAGACGTAGGGAATATTTAGTAAATAGCTGGAACTTTCGTTCAGTTCACGTGGCGGGCTGGCACTGTGACAAAACATTATAGATTTGTTAATTTTAATAAGTTGATAGATTTCATAGTTATTTTTAACGCAGGCCTAGTTCAAGTTTTCTAAAACCGTTCATTACTTTATGACAGTTTAAACCAGGGGTCGGGAAACTATTTGTCTTAGAGAGCCATAAACTCCGCATATTTTGAAAACTAATTCTATGACAGCCATACTTTGTGCTTAAAACTAAAAGTACAAGTAAATGTGTGCATTTTGTGTAATTTCAACACTAAAAGTACAATAATTATGTCTGTGAATTCTTTTTAATAACATTGTTATGCTGTTTTTATATGCAATTTATATGTATATCAAAGGAGTCTCAATAAACTTTTTTTTTAAAAATCGAACACTTGTCTGAGAGCCAGATGCACCCATCAATAGAGCCACATCTGGCTCGAGAGCCATAGTTTCCCGACCCCTGGTGTAAAAGCCGAAGGCTAATGATTCATTTTAAATTGTATTCCTACATTTTCAAATGGAATCTACAGCGTTTAAATTCATCTATACTAATAAAGGGCAGAGCCCCGACTGATTGACTGAGTGACTCACACACTATTTACAAATTCTCAAACTTTCCTTGTAGTTAGAAGCATGAAACTTTGGGAAGCTGTTAAGTACACTATCATGACGATAATTGATGTAAAAGAAATTAAAAATTTTTACTCATGGGAGGCCGGGGACCCAAATGTATTTTTTTTCTGACATGAGCTATACAACAACTGGTTCATCACTAATTCTCTAACGTCCCATGTAGGTACAAGCATGAAACTTTGGGAATGTGTGGAGTATCCCTGAGTAAGAGGCAAAACAAATAAATAAACTATCACTCAATTGGGGCCGGGGCCCAAAATGTTGTATTTTCTTTAATGAGCTATATAAAAATTAGCTTAAACTTTGGATACTGTTCAAATATATGTATATAGACCAAACTTTGTATATGAAAAGTATATGGCCCATAATAAAATACTATTTCATTTATATAAACATATCTTTATACTAATAAAAGTGCAACTAGCCTCATCAACTCACTCACATCACTGATTCATCACTAATCCTCAACTTCGTGTAGTAGAAGCATTGAAACTTTCGGGAAATGGTTGAGTAGCCTCTCGCGAGCCCCTACCCCCAACCCCACTTGGACCGCTAAACATGATATTACCCCCAAATAATAACAATGGGGGCCGGGGCCAATAATACGTTTTTTTTCTTATAGGGCCAATTATAAATTTTAAAAATCACCAATTTTCCTAATTTCCCGAGTAGAAGCCAATACAAATCCTCACGGCCTAAGTTGTATGAGTACAATCCCGCGATGCGTAACGGGTTTGAAAATATTTAAATTATCACTTCTTCTGGGCCTGGGGGTCAATAAGCTTTTTTCCTTTTATGAGCTATATAAAGAACTTAATAATGCACGCAATTTCTCCAATTGTCTCGTGTACGGTAAAGCAGAAACTCTGTGTAGAATGAGTCAAAAAAACTTTTTATAAAATTTGATATGGTACACTCCGCCACGATGGTAGCAGTGAAAAAATATTTTATATTATCACTAATGGGGGCCGGTGGCCAAATGTTACGATTTTTTTTCCTGTATATAAAAAAAAATGACTCATCACTATTCTCAATTATCATCGTGTTGGTTAGAGACGCATGATACCCTTGGGGTAGTTTTTAGTAGCCTCTTAACGACCGAAAAATGAACATAAAAGAATTTTTTTGATTCACATCATGGGGGCCGGGGATAACCGCCATAACCGTTTTTTTTCTCATAGTATGGGCTATATTAAAATTTAAAATCACTAATTCTCCTATCTTCCGTGTACATTGATGATGTGAAAACTTTGGGATGTTGTTGTGTCACTTCGCGATATCAACTAGGTAAACATTTTTTTCATTATCTCTTCTGGGCGGCCCGCGGTTCCAATGAATGTATTTTCCTTAATGACTGAGCTTATAAAAACTAAAAATCACTCTTATTCTACGTCTATATTCCCGTGTAGGTAGAAACGTGAAACTTGGCGGTAGCTTTTATGTTACAATTCCCCGCGATGGTAAACGGGTGAATAAATAGTATTTAAATTATCATTCATGCGGGGCCGGGGGCCCCAAGAAGCGTTTTTTTTCCTTATTACTGAATTCGCCTTTATTGCGTTTTTTTTTTTTTATCCGCTTCACGTATAGGTAGAACATGAACTTTAAAGGGAATTTGTTGAGTCCACTCTCTCAATGCATGCAAAAAAAATTATTTAAATTATTCTCTATCTGGGGGCCGGAGGGCCTCAAGATGTATTTTTAGTTATATTACCTTATTCTCCACTTTCTAGTATAGGTAGAATACATGAAACTGTTGGAATTTTGCTTGACTAATTACACTTCAACGATGGTAGCAAGTGAAAAAATATTTAAATTATGCAACCAAACGTGGCGGCAGGGCCCTAAATAAATATTAAATTTAATCAGACTTAGTCATGTGGGGCCGGGGGCCGCAAAAAAGTAATTTTTTTATAATATTAAAAAACTGACTATCATCTAAGTTCCACCAACTTCGAGTGCAGGTAGAGCATTAAAATGTTGTAGTAGTACCTGTCACGACAAAAAAATGGCAAAAATAATTTCTAAAATTCACGTTTACGTGGGGCGGGGGCCCAAAAGATGTTTTTTCCTAATATGAGCTATATATAAATTGAAAATCACTCTCTCTCTATATGCTGAGGTAGCATAATCATTAAACTTGGGAAGATGTGAGTACATTTGCCATTAGTTACGCGTGTAGAAAAAATATTTAAATTATCATTACGGCGCCAAAAGTAGTTTTTTCCTTATATAAGGCATATAATAATGAAAATCACTCATTCTCATACTTCCCGTGTAGGATAGAAGCATGACCAAACTTTGGGTGTGTTAAGTAAGCGATGGTAGCAGTCGGGAAACAATATTTATCTTAGCACTTATGGGGGTGGCTCATAGTAGCTTTTTTCTAATATTAAAAACTGACTCTCCACTAATTCTCAAACTTCCCGTGTAGTAGAAGCATGGAAACTTTGGAAGTGGTTGAGTACGCCACCTCACAACAAAACAATTAACGAAAAAAAAAGAATTTTAAAATTGCAAACTCTTGGGGGCACGGGGCTCCCAAAGGGGGACTATTTGTTCATTGTGTGGACTATACAATAATATGAAAATCAACTAATTTTATTATTTTTTCGAATTGGCAAGACGTAATAAAACTTCTGGGAGAAGCGTACAATCCCTCGCGATGTAACGAAAAGTGTGTTAAAATTATCACAATCTGTGGGCCACGGGGGGCCAAAATGACCTTTTTCCCTAATATGATGCTATATTAATGATGAAAATCATTGAATGCTCCTATTTTCCATTGTAGGTAGAAGCATGAAACTTTGGGTTGTGTTAAGTACACCTCCACGGTGTTAAGCATGACGAAAACAATATTTAAATTACTTACAGGGGGTCCGGGGGGCCGCAAATGTATGTTTTTATTCTATAATTAAAAACGTGACGCATCACTAATTCTCCAAATTCACATGAAACTTTGTGAATTTGTTTGGTACCCTTCTCATGACGAAACATTCCTCTCTTCCTCGCGATAAATTTTAAAATTCCTACTCGTTGGGGACGGGAGCCCAAAAACGTTTTTTCCCCTTACTACCCTTCAACTCGCTTTATTGCACCACTTCTTCCCCCCACGCTGTAGTTAGTTAACAAAAAATTCAGGGAAGTTGTTGATTACCACTCGCCGCGATGGCAGCATGCACAAATAAAATATTTAAATTATCACTCATCTGGGGCCGGGGAGCCATATGTACTTTTTTCTTTATATAAAAGCGGACGCACATCTACTAATTCTCCAACCTCGTGTAGGTAAAAAGTATGACATTGGAAGTTGCTTGAGTACAGCTACCAGGGATGGTAACAGAGGAATTTTTTTTGTTAAATTATCATTCTATAGGGTTAATGAGAACTTTCTTAACGTCCTATTCCTTCTGGGTCGGACCCAAAATTTTCTTTTGTAAATATTTAACGCTTTTTCCTTTAGATTTTAAATAATTAATAATAAATAGTAGACATGTAGACTATGGACATGAACATCTTGCATCACTTTTTCACGGGGGGCCCGTAATCGTCATTTTTAGTATCAATTTATTTTACACACATCTTGACCAAAAACTTGACCAAAACAGAATTTATCGCATCAGTGATTCCCAGAATGAATTCAATTGGTGATTTGAATTAGGTGTGTAATTGGGGTTTTCAAGTGCTTGTACTAAAATCTTTTACTCCGAACTCAGGCTGTGCGCGGTGTATTTTGCTAGATATATTATTAAATGCTTATCATTGGTTCATTCAGATTAGCAAAATGTTAAGAATTGACCGTTGAATATCAGTATGTTTTTATTTCTGACTCCTTCTTCAAGACTTTTAAGTCTATAGATATTTAGAGCTGAACCGATACTAGGTTCGGCCACGTTGGCATGCGGCCGATTTTCGTACTACTGGAGATACTCGCAATACGGCCGCAGTAAAGTGATGCGAGAGTATTACGTAATTGACTCCAATAGCAAAAGATGCTCGCGTGAAATCGCATGTCTTAAAGACATTTCAGGTTTCCGTATGTTGTAGAATGACAAAATGTACTTGTGTAGTTTTTTTGTCATCTTCGCTTGTACCATTTCATGCTTTTTTTTATTTTTTATTTTTGGGCTTTTGTTAACCTCATTTTTGGTAATGTATAATTGTTTATAACAGGGTATTAGTAGGTGACAGGTCGCGTAACAGATCAACTGCTCGAACGTTTCGGCAAGAGCCTGTCTTCTAACGTACAAATAAATCACAAAATGAAGAATATAACGAAATAATGAATACACTTAACTAGTCTGCTCGTTGAAATACAAGTAGTTCAGTAACAGTGATCTCTTTTATGTTCGCAGCCTTGTACTTTGTTACGGGAAACTGTCAATTTGATACACTCGTGTACCTCAGGTGCAATCGATCACACAAACCATTGGACCAGGTAGGTCTTGACCGAATTTCAGTTATTTTTTAAATTTATAATATAATTTTTAATTTATCGCTTACTCTTCCAAGTTTTAGTATATATGATTACATTACGATCAACTGGAATGTTTCATGAGCGCGTATACACTACCTTAATAAAGTTTATAGAGATAACTATAAAATGCACATTTAATTCTGTAATTACGGTTCATTCAATCGATCATTGCGAGAATTTTGATACATGCATACATCGCGCAAAAAATAGATCTTATATGTTGAATGTGAGATTCGATTATGTACCATCAGAAGTGGTTTAATTTTATTTTCCCCCCCCACAGATTCCTCGACGGAAAACAACTATATAAAAGGAGAACATATATACAACATTAACAACAGTGTGACTTAAGATAAAGCGTGTTAATTAAGAATAAATAAAAATATAACACATACATACCATTATTAAAAAGTGAAACTACAGTACACATTTTTCAGTTGCCAATGTAGCCGAATTACCTAATTTATACATAGCAAAAGCTGGCGCTATGTCCGCTCACTTGTTTAGGACGGGGTTAACCGTTAATAATAAATACCGTTAACTGCCCGTTAGTGTTGATTAGCAAGTATATTCTTCTTACGACCTATGTAATAGTAAACGTAACACTCACTGAGTAGAAAAAAAATACTAATAACTCTTCTCTACATCAGACGACGTTTGGAAGAGCAGAACTACCATCACTCGACGTTGTGTTAACATACTACTATGATCAGTGGGAGACGAAGTCATTGACTAAGCCGAACTTAAAAGTAATGACGTGTGTTTTTTTAAAATTTGTACCGCTGTAAAATCTTTAGACGTAGGAAATATTAGTTAAATGAGCCTGGAACTTTCGTTCAGTTCACGTGGGGCTGGCACTGTGAACAAACATTGTTAGATTTGTTAATTTTAATAAAGGTTGATAGATTTCATAGTTATTTTAACGCAGGCCATTAGCTTCAAGTTGTCTTGTAAAACCGTATCATGTACTTTATGACAGTTTCAAACAGGGGTGTCGGGAATTCTTTATTTCGTCATTTAGAGAGCCATAATAGACTCCGCAGTTTTTTGTGAAGAAATCTAATTCTATGACAGCCTATACTTTGTGCTTAAACACTAGTAAAGTACAGTAATGTGTGCATATTGTGTATTTCTACACTAGAAAAGTAAATACTTTATGCGCTGTGAATTCTTTTAATTAACATTGTTTGCTGTGTTTTTATATGACAATTTCACTATGTATATCAAAAGGAGTTCTCAATACTTTTTTTTTAAAAATCGAGTACAATTGTCTGCAGAGCCCAGAGTGCACGCCCTCATCATGTGTGTTTCTACATACTGTGGCTGCGAGAGCCCGATAATGTTTCCCGATCCCTGGTGTAAAAGCCGAAGGCTAATGATTCATTTTAAATTGTATTACTACACTTTCAAATGGATTCTACGAGCAGTTTTAAACTTCATTCTAACTAATAATGGGCAGAGCCCCGACTGATTGGATGAGTGATCACACACTATTTACCAATTCGTCAAACTTTCTTGTGTAGTTTTGAAGCATGAAACTGTTGGGAAGCTGCTTAGAGTAACTATCATGACGATAATGATGTAAAGTAGAAAATTAAAAATTTTTATGTCCATGGGGAGGCCGGGACCAAATGTATTTATTTTTCTGACATGAGCCTATACGAAGCAATTTGGTTCATCACAGATTCTCTAACTCCATGTAGGTACAGCATGAACTTGGGAACAGTGTGCTTGTATCCCTGAGTAGAGGCAAAACAATAATTAAACTATCACTCAATTGGGGCACGGGGCCCAAAATGTTTTGTATTTTCTTAATGAGCCTATATAAAAAATTAGCTTTAACTTTAGTGATACTGTTCAAATATATGTCATACAGACTCTCAAACTTTGTATATGAAAGTTTTTGGCCCATAATAAACATATACTATATATATTACACATTATCTTATACTAATACAAAGGCAAAGCTCCTCACTCACTACAGCATCTCACTGAAAGTTCGCATCACTAATTCTCCAACTTCCGTGTAGGTAGAAGCATGTAAACTCTTTGGGAAGTGTTGAGTTAGCCTCTCGCTGCAGCGAACAATTGGAGTAAAAGATTTGTAAAGATAAATAACAATGGGGTAGGGCCGGGGGCCAAAAAACGTGTCTCTTATAGCGGCCATCTAAATTTTAAATAATCTACCAATTTCTCCTACTTTCCCGAGTAGGCAGAAGTGCATGACTTTGGACGTTGTTGAGTACATCCCGCGATGGTAGTACGGGTGAAACAATATTTACTATGCACTTCCTGGGGGGCGTCCTCAATAAATAAGTTTTTTCCTTTTATGAGCTATACTAAAACTAAAAAATCACAAATCTGCCTATTTCTCGTGTTAGGTAGAAGCATGATGCTATGACACACACTGTTGTAGTGATAAGTACACTTCCACGCGATGGTAGCAAGTGAAAAAATATTTAAATACTAGCACCTAATGCCGGGGCCCAGAATTTACGTTTTTTCTTAGTATAGATACATGGACTCATCACTAATTCTCTCCAAATTTCCGTGTAGGTGAAGAAGCATGAAACTCGGGGAGTTTTTATGCTAGCTACTAATACGACGAAAACTGACATATCAAGAGAATTGTGTAGATTCACATCACTGGGGGCCTGCGGAACCCGCAAAAGCCGTTTTTTTCTGCCATATATGGGCTATATTAAATTAAAATGCACTAATTCTCCTATTTCGCGAGTGACATCGATGATGAACTTTGTGTAAGTTGTGCGAGTACACTTCCGCTGATATGCAACAGGTGAAACATTTTTTTTCATCATCTCTTCCTGCCGGGGTCCCATAATAAAGTATTTTCCTTATATGAGCTATACTAAAATTCTATAAAATCACTAATCTCTCTATTTCCGTGTAGGTAGAAACGTGGAAACTTGGCGGGGTAGAACTTGTTAAGTACAATCGCGATGGTAACGGAGACAAAAGTATTTAAATTAATCACTTCATGGGGCCGGGGCCCAAGCAGCGTCCTTATACTGAAAAATCGCCTCTATTCTCCGCCTTTCCGCTGTTAACGTATAGGTAGAATAACTATGCATCTTGGGAATTGTGAGTCCACTGTCTCAATGTAGCATGCAAAAAATATTGTAAGAATTATATGTCTCTCTCTGGGGCGGAGGGCCCACAAATGTAGACTTTATTTATTATATACCTTATTCTCACTTTCCAGTGATATGTGTAGATAACGATGATACAAGCTGTGCGGGATTTGTGATAGTACACTTCAACGATGGTAGCACGATGAAAAAATATTTAAAATTATCACCAAACGCAGGGGCCCAATATAAAAAATATTTATATTAACATCTTACTGCCGCGCAAAAGTAATTTTTTTTAATATTAACAAACCATCTGACTCATCACTATTCTCCAACTTCGTGTGCATGGTAGATAGCATGAAATTTTGGAAGTGTTGAGTACCTCTGTCACGACAAAACAATGTGCAAAATATAATTTAAATGTCACGTTTACGTGGGGCCGGAGGGCCCAAAAGATGTCCTAATATTTGGACGCTATATAAAAATTGAAAAATCACTATTCTCTATGCTGCTGGGTAAGGCATAAGCATTAAACTTTCGGAAGATGTCGCAGTACATTTCCGCATTAGTACAGTAGAAAAATATTAAATTATTCACTTACTCGCCAGAATGTAGTTTTTTCCTGTATATATAGCCATCATAATAATTGAAATCACTATTCTCATACTTCTCCGTCGCGTGTAGGTGAGAAGCATGAAACTTTGGGTAGTTGTTAAGTAACATCCGCGATGGTAGCAGAGAATCAATATTTAAATTATCACTGTACTGGGGGCCGACCCATATGTAGCATGTTTTCTAATATTAAAACTGACTGTCATCACTAATTCTCAAACGTTCCGTGTAGGTAGAAGCGCCCAATGAAACATTGTGAAAGTGTTGAAGTACCTACCTCACACAAAATAATCTTACACAAAAAAGATTTGATTAAATTCATCACTCTCTTGCACGGGGCCCAAAAATAGGCTATTTTGTTCACTTATGTGACTACTACAGAAATATGAAAATCACTAGATTTTATTATTTTTCGCAATTGGCAGAAGTATAAAACTCTGGGAAATTGCTTGAGTACAATCCGCGATGGTAACACACGAAAATGTTTATAAATTAACACCATCTGTGGGCCCGGAGGGCCATTATAAATGACTTTTTGCCGAATCATGAGCTATATAAGATATGAAATCGATGAATTCTCCTATTTGTCCATGTAGGTAGATGCATGCTAGTGGTTGTTGTTAAGTACACCTTCCACGGTGTTACACGACGCGAAAAGCCAAATATTTAAATTACTTACAGCGGGAGGCCGAAATGTAGCTGTTTCTTCTAATATCTTAAAAACTGAAGCTCATCACACTAATTCTCCATACTTCCCACTGAATACTTTGTGAATTTGCTGTGAGTACCTCTCATGACGAAACAATGGTATAATGAATATAAAATTCGTACTCTTGGGCGGTGGGCTCCCAAAAAACGTTTTTTTCCGTTTATACTGAAATCGCTTTTATTCGCCACTTTCCACGACGTGTTGTAGTTAGAAACAAAAACTCAGGGAAGTTGTTGATTACACGTTCGCGATCAGGCAGCATGCATATTTATAGTATCACTCATCGGGGCCGGGGGCCATAATGTATTTTTTCTTTATATATACGGACATCATGTCACTAATTCTCCAACTCCGTGTAGGTATATAAGAATGACATTTGGGAAGTGGTTGAGTACACTACCAGGATGGTAACAGGCGAATGTTTTTGTTAATTTTCTACACTTTACATCATTCTATATTTGGTGCATGAGTCGCTAGACGTCGCTATTCCTTCTGGTCCGGGACCCATAAAAATTTTGTCTTTTGTGAAGATATTTAACAGCTTTTTCCTTGTAGATTTTAAATAATTAAAATACAAATATAGACATGTATCTCGTATGACGATGACCATCTTCGCATCCATTTTCACGGGGGCGTATAGTCAGTATTTAGTATCAATTCTATTTTTACACATCTGACAAAAGTGACAACGCAAATATAAGCATCATGATCCAGAATGAAACTAAATCTGTTGATTTGAATTTGGTGTGTAATGGGTTTTCATATGCGTACTAAATATCTTTACTTCCCGCAGCAGAGCGCGGGTATTTTCGCAAGTATATTATAATGCTTATTCATTGGTTCATTCAGATTAGCATAACATGTTAAACGAATTGACGTTATATCCTTATGTTTTATTGCTGACAGTCCTGCTTCAATGATCTTTTAGCTATAGAAATTAGTGCTGACTCGATACTAGGTTCGGCACTTGGCTCATCGGCGCTGTTCGTTATATATACTCGGAGATACGCTCTGGGCATTCGGCCGCCGCGTAAGTGATGCCGATGCCGAGTATTACGTAATTGCTCCAATAGCAAAGATGCACGCAAAATCGCATGTCTAAAACATTTCGTTTCGTATGGTAATGGCAAAATGTACGGTGTAGTTTGTTTTGTCAATGGTTGACACATTTCATCCTTGTCAACCTCATTTTGGTATATATGTATAATATAAAACAGGGTTATTAGTAGGCCTGACAGGACGTACATCAACTGCGAACGTTTCGGCAAGAGCTTCTTCAACGTACAAATATAATCACACACAAATGAACAACGAATATAACGAAGATAATTAAAACAACTAGGCTGCGTCTGAGAAATTACAAGTAGTTCAGTAAAGATGATGCTTTATCGGTTTCGCAGCCTTGTACGCATGATAGAGAAACTGAATATTTGACACCGTACCTCCAGGTCGGCAATCTCGATCACACGTAACCATCTTGACAGGAAGGCTCTTGACGATATCGTTATTTTTAATTTTATATATAAACTTTTTAATATTATCGCTTACTCTTCATTTTAGAATATGATTACTTACGATAATCTGTGAAGTTCGATGATGCGCGTATACACTATCCGTATATAAATACTATAGAGATAACTAAAAAATGCATATATTTATTACGGTACATTCATCGATCTGAAATTTTGGCTACAATGCATAGCATCAGAGATCTATATATATGTTAAATTGTGAGTATCGTATATTATGCACCATCAGAGTGTGGTTTAATTTTATTTTACAGATTTGACGATACAATCATATAAACACGGAAACAATATACAACATACACAGTGCTGACTATAAATAAGAAGCGTGTATTAAAGAATAATAAAATATAACACATAACACTATATAAAATATGAAACTAACAGTACACATTTTTATCAGTGCCAAGTAGCGGAATTACTAATTTTACCATAGCAAAAGCTGGCGCTAGTCGACCTCACTTTTTTAGACGGTTCAACCAGTTATAGATAAATTACCGCTAACTGCACCGTTAGTTGTAGCAAGATATCGTCTTGCGACTATGTGTAATAGTACGTAACACTCACTGCGTAGCTCTTCTCTATCTCATCAGAGAGACGTTTGGAAGTCACCATCACTCACGTTGTGTTAACTATTACTTACTATGATCAGTGGGGTGATGGAGCATGAAGTCATTGATAAGCCGGACTTAAAGTAATAGAGTCTACGATGTGATGTTCACCGCATAAACATCTAAGATCGTAATGAGAATTATTATATCAAAAGCTAACCAAACTAGCATGACACTATTCCTTTGATTCACAGCCCATACATATATTATACACGTGGCGCTGGCTACTTTCTGCTGACACAAAACATTATAGATTTGTTAATTTTAATAAGTTGATAGATTTCATAGTTATTTGTAACGCAGGCTAGTTCAAGTTTTCTAAAACCGTCTTCATTACTTTATGACCAGTTTAACCAGGGGTCGGAAACTATTTGTCTCTAGAGAGCCATAAACTCCGCATATTTTGAAAACTAATCTATGACAGCATACTTTGTGCTTAAAACTAAAGTACAAGTAATGTGTGCATGTTGATGTAATTTCAACACTAAATGTACATATATCTATGTCTGTGAATTCTTTTTAATAACCATTGTTATGCTGTGTTTATATGCATTTAATGTATATCAAAGGGAGTCTCAATATAACTAATCGAACTACTGTCTGAGAGAGGCTCAGGAGGCACCATCTATATGAGAATCTTATTCTGGCTTTTGAGTCAGTGTGTGCTGGTCCGTGTGGGAGTTTTGTGTTTGATGTGCACGTTATTTGTTCTTTTTATTTGTCTTATGCCTTGGCCTGGGGTTTGTGGCTGCCTTATGGGTCGTTTGTCTTTCAAGGCACGATGCTTCTTCCGTTTTTCGAGAGTGCTTGTGTCGAGTTCGTGAGCATAGTTTCCGACCCCTGGTGTAAAAGCCGAAGCTAATAATGATTCATTTTAATTGTATTCCTGACATTTTCAATGGTAATCTACGCAGCGTTTAATTCATCTATACTAATAAGGGCAGAGCCCCGACTGATTGCTGCTGAGTGAACTCACACACTATTTACAAATTCTCAAACGTTCCTTGTAGTTAGAAGCATCGAAACTTTGGGTAAGCTGTTAAGTACACTATCATGACGATAATTGAGTGTAAAAGAAATTATAATTTTTACTCATGTAGGCCGGGCGAGGGGACCCAAATGTATTTTTTTCTGACATGAGCTATACAAACACTGGTTCATCACTAATTCTCTAACGTCCATGTATGGTACAAGCATGAAACTTTGGGAATGTGTGGATGTATCCCTGAGTATAGAGGCAAAACAATAAATTAACTATCACTCAATTGGGGCGGGGCCCAAAATGTTGTATTTTCTTTAATGAGCTATATAAAAATTTAGCTTAAACTTGGATACTGAATAAGTTTCAAATATATGTAATAGACCAAACTTTGTGTATATGGAAAAGTATATGGTCCCATAATAAAATACTATTATTTATATACACATATCTATACTAAATAAAAGGCAAGCCCTCACTCATCTCACTCACTCACTGATTCATCACTAATTCTCCAACTTCCCGTGTAGGTGAGAAGCATGAAACTTTCGGGAAATTGTTGAGTAGCCTCTCGCGACGATAAATTGGAGTAAAAGATTTGTAAAAAATAACAATGGGGGCCGGGGGCCAAAAAACGTTTTTTTTTCCTTATAGGGCCAATATAAATTTTAAAAATCACCAATTTTCCTATTTCCCGAGTAGGCAGAAGCATGAAACTTTGGGAAGTTGTTGAGTACAATCCCGCGATGGTAACGGGTGAAAAAATATTTAAATTATCACTTCCTGGGGGCCGGGGGCCCAAAT
This sequence comes from Ampullaceana balthica, assembly GCA_944989445.1. Taxonomy (NCBI): domain Eukaryota; kingdom Metazoa; phylum Mollusca; class Gastropoda; family Lymnaeidae; genus Ampullaceana; species Ampullaceana balthica. The sequence goes on along the minus strand of CALYLW010001282.1, from coordinate 142,076 downwards.
TAAGATTTTTCCTTATATGAGCTATATAAAAACTAAAAATCACCAATTCTCCTATTTCCCGTGTAGGTAGAAGCATGAAACACTGTGTAGTTGATAAGTACACTTCCACGATGGTAGCAAGTGAAAAAATATTTAAATTATCACCTAATGGGGGCCGGGGGCCCAAATTTTACGTTTTTTCTTATATAAAAAAAAACTGACTCATCACTAATTCTCCAATTTCCCGTGTAGGTAGAAGCATGAAACCTTGGGGAGTTTTTATGTAGCCTCTAACGACGAAAACTGACATAAAAGAATTTTTAGATTCACACTCATGGGGGCCGGGAACCCAAAACCGTTTTTTTCTCCATATATGGGCTATATTAAAATTAAAATCACTAATTCTCCTATTTCGCGAGTACATAGATGAATGAAACTTTGGAAGTTGTTGAGTACACTTCCGCGATATCAACAGGGTAAACATTTTTTTTCATTATCTCTTCCTGGGGGCCGGGGTCCCAAATAAAGTATTTTCCTTATATGAGCTATATAAAAACTAAAAATCACTAATTCTCCTATTTCCCGTGTAGGTAGAAACGTGAAACTTGGGGTAGCTTTTAAGTACAATCCCGCGATGGTAACGGGAGAAAAAGTATTTAAATTATCACTTCATGGGGGCCGGGGGCCCAAGAGCGTTTTTTTTTCCTTATACTGAAAATCGCCTTATTCTCCGCTTTCACGTATAGGTAGAAACATGAAACTTTGGGAATTTGTTGAGTCCACTCTCTCAATGGTAGCATGCAAAAAAAATATTTAAATTATATCTCTCTCTGGGGGCCGGAGGGCCCAAATGTACTTTTTATTATATACCTTATTCTCCACTTTCCAGTATAGGTAGAAACATGAAACTGTGGGAATTTGTTGATAAGTACACTTCAACGATGGTAGCAAGTGAAAAAAATATTTAAATTATCACCAAACGGGGGGCAGGGGCCCAAATAAAAAATATTTAAATTAACACTTACTGGGGGCCGGGGGCCCAAAAGTAATTTTTTTATAATATTAAAAACTGACTCATCACTAATTCTCCAACTTCGTGTGCAGGTAGAAGCATGAAAATTTTGGAAGTTGTTGAGTACCCTGTCACGACAAAAAATGGCAAAAAATAATTTTAAAATTCACGTTTACGTGGGGCCGGGGGCCCAAAAGATGTTTTTTCCTAATATGAGCTATATAAAATTGAAAATCACTAATTCTCCTATTTGCTGGGTAAGCATAAGCATTAAACTTTGGGAAGATGTCGAGTACATTTCCGCCATAGTTACAGTAGAAAAAATATTTAAATTATCACTTACTGGGGGCCAAATGTAGTTTTTTCCTTATATAAGCCATATAATAATTGAAAATCACTAATTCTCATACTTCCCGTGTAGGTAGAAGCATGAAACTTTGGGTAGTTGTTAAGTAACATTCCGCGATGGTAGCAGGTGGAAACAATATTTAAATTATCACTTACTGGGGGCCGGGGGGCCCATATGTAGCATTTTTCTAATATTAAAAACTGACTCATCACTAATTCTCAAACTTCCCGTGTAGGTAGAAGCATGAAACTTTGGAAAGTTGTTGAGTACCACCTCACAACAAAAAATTACAAAAAAAGAATTTTAAAATTCACACTCTTGGGGGCACGGGGCCCAAAAAGGCTATTTTTCATTATGTGGACTATACAAAATATGAAAATCACTAATTTTATTATTTTTCGAATTGGCAGAAGTATAAAACTCTGGGAAATTGTTGAGTACAATCCCGCGATGGTAACACACGAAAATGTTTTTAAAATTAACACCATCTGTGGGCCCGGGGGCCAAAATGACTTTTTCCCTAATATGAGCTATATAAAATATGAAAATCATGAATTCTCCTATTTTCCATGTAGGTAGAAGCATGAAACTTTGGGTTGTTGTTAAGTACACCTCCACGGTGTTAACAGACGAAAACAATATTTAAATTACTTACAGGGGGCCGGGGGCCCAAATGTAGTTTTTTCTAATATTAAAAACTGACTCATCACTAATTCTCCAACTTCCCATGAAACTTTGTGAATTTGTTGAGTACCCTCTCATGACGAAACATGGCGTAAATGAAATTTAAAATTCATACTCTTGGGGACGGGGGCCCAAAAACGTTTTTTTCCTTATACTGAAAATCGCTTTATTCGCCACTTTCCCGTGTAGTTAGAAACAAAAAACTCAGGGAAGTTGTTGATTACACTTCCGCGATGGCAGCATGCAAAAAAAAATATTTAAATTATCACTCACCGGGGCCGGGGGCCATAATGTATTTTTTCTTTATAAAAACGGACACATCACTAATTCTCCATCCTCCCGTGTAGGTAAAAGTATGACATTTTGGGAAGTTGTTGAGTACACTACCAGGATGGTAACAGGCGAAATTTTTTTGTTAAATTATCATTCTATAGGGTAATGAACTTCTAACGTCTATTCCTTCTGGGTCGGGACCCAAAATTTTTCTTTTGTAAATATTTAACGCTTTTTCCTTTAGATTTTAAATAATTAAAATAAATAAAGACATGTATCTCTATGACATGAACATCTTGCATCCATTTTTCACGGGGGCCCGTAATGTCATTTTAGTATCAATTTTATTTTACACCATCTTGACAAAAATTGACAAACAAATATATCCATCATGATCCAGAATGAAATAAATTGGTGATTTGAATTGGTGTGTAATGGGTTTTCAATGCTTACTAAAATCTTTACTTCCGCAGCAGAGCGCGGGTATTTTGCTAGTATATTATAAATGCTTATTCATTGGTTCATTCAAGATTAGCAAAATGTTAAGAATTGACGTTAATATCATTATGTTTTTATTTCTGACATCCTTCTTCAAGACTTTTAGTATAGAAATTAGTGCTGAACCGATACTAGGTTCGGCCACTTGGCATCGGCCGATTTTCGTATACTCGGAGATACTCGGCAATCGGCCGCGTAAGTGATGCCGATGCCGAGTATTACGTAATTGCTCCAATAGCAAAGATGCACGCAAAATCGCATGTCTAAAACATTTCGTTTCGTATGGAATGACAAAATGTACCGTGTGTAGTTTTTTTGTCATTGGCAACCATTTCATCCTTCAACCTCATTTTGGTAAATGTATAATATAAAACAGGGTATTAGTAGGCCTGACAGGACGTAACACAACTGCGAACGTTTCGGCAAAGAGCCTTCTTCAACGTACAAATAATACACAAATGAAACGAATATAACGAAATAATTAAAACAACTAGCTGCGTTGAAATACAAGTAGTTCAGTAAAGATGATCTCTTTATGTTTCGCAGCCTTGTACATGATAGAGAAACTGAAATTTGAACACCGTACCTCCAGGTCGGCAATCGATCACACTAACCATTTGACCAGGAAGGCTTGACGAATTTCGTTATTTTTAAATTTATAATATAAACTTTTTAATATTATCGCTTACTCTTCAATTTTAGAAATATGATTACTTACGATAACTGGAAGTTCATGAGCGCGTATACACTATCCTAATAAATATATAGAGATAACTAAAAATGCATTAATTTAATTACGGTACATTCAATCGATCTGAAATTTTGATACAATGCATACAATCCAAAAAAGATCTATATATGTTAAATTGTGAGATCTATATGACCATCAGAAGTGGTTTAATTTTATTTTACAAGATTTGACGGATACAACATATAAACAGGAAACAATATACAACATACAACAGTGTGACTTAAATAAAAGCGTGTAATTAAAGAATAAATAAAAATATAACACATAAACCTTATTAAAAATGAAACTAACAGTACACATTTTGTCAGTTGCCAAGTAGCCGGAATTACCTAATTTTAACATAGCAAAAAGCTGGCGCTATGTCCGCTCACTTTTTAGGACGGGTTAACCGTTAAAAATAAATACCGCTAACTGCCCGTTAGTTGTAGCAAGATATTCTTCTTACGACTATTGTAATAGTAAACGTAACACTCACTGCGTAGCTCTTCTCTACATCAGAGACGTTTGGAAGTCACCATCACTCACGTTGTGTTAACTTACTTACTATGATCAGTGGGGTGTTGGGAGAGAAGTCATTGATAAGCCGAACTAAAGTAATGACGTGTGATTTTTTTTAAAATGTACCGCTAAAATCTTAAGACGTAGGGAATATTTAGTAAATAGCTGGAACTTTCGTTCAGTTCACGTGGCGGGCTGGCACTGTGACAAAACATTATAGATTTGTTAATTTTAATAAGTTGATAGATTTCATAGTTATTTTTAACGCAGGCCTAGTTCAAGTTTTCTAAAACCGTTCATTACTTTATGACAGTTTAAACCAGGGGTCGGGAAACTATTTGTCTTAGAGAGCCATAAACTCCGCATATTTTGAAAACTAATTCTATGACAGCCATACTTTGTGCTTAAAACTAAAAGTACAAGTAAATGTGTGCATTTTGTGTAATTTCAACACTAAAAGTACAATAATTATGTCTGTGAATTCTTTTTAATAACATTGTTATGCTGTTTTTATATGCAATTTATATGTATATCAAAGGAGTCTCAATAAACTTTTTTTTTAAAAATCGAACACTTGTCTGAGAGCCAGATGCACCCATCAATAGAGCCACATCTGGCTCGAGAGCCATAGTTTCCCGACCCCTGGTGTAAAAGCTGAAGGCTAATGATTCATTTTAAATTGTATTCCTACATTTTCAAATGGAATCTACAGCGTTTAAATTCATCTATACTAATAAAGGGCAGAGCCCCGACTGATTGACTGAGTGACTCACACACTATTTACAAATTCTCAAACTTTCCTTGTAGTTAGAAGCATGAAACTTTGGGAAGCTGTTAAGTACACTATCATGACGATAATTGATGTAAAAGAAATTAAAAATTTTTACTCATGGGAGGCCGGGGACCCAAATGTATTTTTTTTCTGACATGAGCTATACAACAACTGGTTCATCACTAATTCTCTAACGTCCCATGTAGGTACAAGCATGAAACTTTGGGAATGTGTGGAGTATCCCTGAGTAAGAGGCAAAACAAATAAATAAACTATCACTCAATTGGGGCCGGGGCCCAAAATGTTGTATTTTCTTTAATGAGCTATATAAAAATTAGCTTAAACTTTGGATACTGTTCAAATATATGTATATAGACCAAACTTTGTATATGAAAAGTATATGGCCCATAATAAAATACTAAGGATATTTAACTCATGATATTCATTCTTTTTGGAGCCGCAGGGCCTTAATCTGTTTTTAGTTAACGTTTAAGATTCTTTCCCCAATCGATTTAACACGACCTTGACAAATATTCACAAACCAATATTTCAATCATGAAATACAGATTGAGATCTACTTTTGTTTTCAACTTTTCATGTTACACCGATTGGTCCCCGGGCCCTTATTATAGTTTATTTAAAGCCGTATAAATAGTAGTTTAATCATCTTATCTGTTTACCAACGCTCCTTCTATACAGAAGATTATTGCGTCCTACGCTTATCTATGGTTTGTGTTTAGTCCTGTTAAATCATCAAATAGCCATACAAATTTGGAAAGTATTTAATTACACTCAAGCAAATGTTTCTGGAATAAAAAGGTGTTTAAATACCATTCAATAGGCCCAGTGTGTGATTTTTATAATTACATAAGTTATATAAAGTTATTTTTAACCCATTCTCTTCCAAAATATATTTTTTTGTTAAATTTTATTTTCGTTGTGAAAATGTGTTATTTGGAGTCCATAGAACACAAATAAATTGTTTATTATGTTTTTTTTTGTTTTTTTTTCAGATGTGTAGATATAGACTTTCCTGTAAATAGGACACTGGGAGGAACCATGGTAAAATAACATCTTTGCACATGTGTGGATACCTTAATGTATTGCTCCTAATTATAAAATTATCTAAAAGGACCAACCAAAATTAAAAGGAATCATAGTGCAAAAAACACTATGTATTATGATAAGGCTTGAAGCATGTGCCGAAGAGATTCGTATTGCATTTCCCGTGGTAAGTATTAGGTTTGCTCTTGCATCCTTCATGATGACAGCTCTTTGTCTTTTCCTTCTGCTTCAAAAAGTGTCCCACGTCGTCATATCGCGATACATTAGCTCCCATTGGTAATTTGGGTACGCTAGGTCTTCCTGTGTACTTACATTTGATAGTTATATTCAAATGAGGTGTGTATAATTTTGTGCAGAATTCATGCATTCACTACTGCCATATCAATGCAGCGAGTAACCAATAGCCAGTATCATTTCTTTTGGCGAACAGAAATACAGTACTTTATAAAATGGCAATCATGGTGGTCGACACCACCTTATAATTAGAGATCAAATAAGGCTCGTCACCGTGCTTTTGTCTTTCTAGCCTGTCACTCTTCGATTGACATCATGAAACGGCTCAAGAAAATCATGATGTGTGGCATTTGTTACAATGTTATTGTCATGCCAGTACACGAGATGTACCCCGGACGTTCTGTCGTAGACGTACTCCATGTCACGGTGAGCTGACTTTTTAAATCTCTTTTGATGACTTCATTAGACATGTTCCTTGACTCTTGTTTTCTATAATCGTAGCGGTTGCTCAAAATGATCGATCACCTTTGTTGCAGTCTGCTGTAGAATTGTAAAGGAAATGAATATTAATTTTCAAATTCAGAAATCAATTTCAGCACATGCCATTTTTGGCAATAGGTACAACAAGATCATCTGTGTCCTTCTAATAGTCTGTTTCTGACGAGACTCTATGGTATCGTGTTAGAATCATAATCCCAAGATAGACCTTCAATATCTTCAATAGATGTTTGAAATTCGCGATCGCTTCTAACATCCGATGAAGAGCGAACTGTTTTTCTAGTACATATATATCAAATACCTCTAGCGAAAAATAAAACCCCCTCAAAGAGTTCCACAGGAGTAGGTTTGTTTAGAATTTGTTGCACATTATTTTCTGCTATAGTGGTGGCTTGTCCATTCAAAGCAGATGTCTCTGGGAAGGCCGGATTATTATGCTTTGTACAGGATGGCGCAGGACAAGCTCACAGACTGTAGCGTACAAGTATTCTTACTCGCACTGTTCAAGAAAATATTACACTTCATCCAGGGTAAGACATTTTCTTGTCATTATTCACTAGGAAAATGTGGTAAACAAGGCTTACTATATATCTAGGCACTATTTACACCATATCATCCCAATGTCTTATTTACAGGACAGCAAAAAATGACGCGGTATTATTAGTATTATGTTTGAGTTTGAGCAATTGGAATAAAATGTAGTGCTATGGACTAGTTGTTGAGTAGTTTATATTGTGTCAATCCCTCTGTGTCAGCAAACAACCAGAACACATCTAAATTTGCCATCGCATTTAGGGAAAGTAAAAAAATGGAGTCACAGACACAAATCACAGCCCATCGCTTACACACCACGTGGCACGTGAGCCCGTGCGCGAAGGACTAACAAGAGACATCTTCGAGACTGCATTGAATGTGGGCACGATCATGTGAATGCACCCGTTAAGCAGATAGAGGGCATTTATATGCCTATCCTCTAAATAGGAAAATGGTAGATAACGGGTTAAACAGTGGCTAATGGGTAAATGGGTGGATTATTGACAAAATTTGATATAAAAAAATGTGATAACCCGTATTAGAATTATATAAGATATTAAAATCTTAACGTCTATTCCATCTGGGACGTCCCCAAAAAATTTTTTCGTAAGTTTTTAAAGCAGTGCTTCCCATTAGATTTTAAACAATTTAGACTAATATAGACACATATCTCCATCATGACCTAGATTGTAATCTTCAGGCCTATTGAGATATGAATATATATCACGGTTTTTACCCTGGGGTAACTAAATGTCATTTTATTCCCTATTTGATTTTACACGACCTCGACAATTATTGACAAAAATATATTTATCATGATCTATAGAGAAATCAATTGGTGTTTTGAAATAAACATCTTGCACCGATTTTGCCCCTGGGCTCATTGTGTCATTTTGATTCTTATTTAAGCTGTAGAAATATTATTTTAGTCACTGATCTCCATGAACGTTTAGAAAGTGTTTTAGTACACTCCCGCGAAGTTTTCTGGCTACAATGAATGTGTCTTGATCAAACTAAGTAAAAAGATTTAAATGAGTCATATTGAGAAAAGAAATTAAGAAAGTTCTTTAAAAGCCTCATGTTCTTAACGGTCAGCAAAGTTCACCATGTTGAACTTTCTTTTGTATGGCAACATCTTCATGAACTTTAATAGGCGGCTTTCCTGCTTTAACTGAAACCGATGAACGTATTATACTTATTTTGTTGGAACGGTGCCCATGTCAGTTGACATATTGAACTTCCAAAAAGGTGTTAACTGTTAACAATGTAGCAGCATACCTTACTTTAAGGCGACCCTAAAATTTTAAAAAATTGAATTACCTTAGAAAAAAATAAACTACTTGCAGTTTTTTCTGTTGTACACTATGTTTATAATATAATTAACTGCAGAGGTCAAATGTTTGATAATTCAGCTGTCTTTCCCGATGAACTTTTCAAGAATTACCAAAGATGTCCTCAGGATTATATTCGGGATTGTGATGGAACTCTTTACAAGTCTAGTAAAGATCCCCCACTCCCTGAGAAAATTTACGCGAACAATTACAGTAGTTTTGACTTCTTAAATATTATCTTAATCCGAAAAATGCCTTTATTATCACCCACTGGTTAGTGGTTACCGTTAACTATCTTGACGCAATTAACAGTTAGTCCACTTTCTCCTACTACGTCACACTCTTGACACACTCTAACAAAAAAATGTCCAGTGCCTAACTTAATTGATATCTACTGTGTTGTGCAGATTTAAAGACCCGAAGTTGCATCAAATGCGACTCCAATTAGACACAACTGCTAATCTTCTGTATGAAAGGAGCTTCTGTAACAGATAAGATAACTTGCTATTTTTTTTAGATTAACTTCACAGACGAGATTTGAATAAGTCTCGTAACTATACTAAAATATGATCTAGAATGAAGAAATTTGTGGTTATATTCTTCTTTACCTTGATTTTATTTGATGTAAAAAATTATTATAAGTTGGTCTTTTTCACATTTTTATTTAAAGGAAATTACAGTTTCGTACATTAAAATTATGTGTCGATACACTTAAATTAACAATAAGTAGGCACATTAATGTTTATAAATAAAAATTGATTTATTTAGCAATCAATCAATCTGGTTACCAACCAGCAATGCGTTAAATATGTTTATGTTATTAAAATATTACACAAAAGCTCTAGTCTAATGACATTTTGTTTATTTAACTATAGAGAGTTGCTTGAATCGGTGCAAAGGTTATCTTGGTAATATTGTACACTCTCAGTGTTAGAATGACGACCCTTGTAACTTAAAGTTGTATTCGAAGGGCCTGGAATCTGCAATCCTTGCGCCTTATAATAATATAATTATAATGGGACTGTTAACGATTAATAAAAAATTTAATCGTTAACTTTTGAAAAAATAACGATTAATTAATCGTTTATTTCGATTAAAGCCAAAAATTAAAAAAAATTATGATGTCATAAGTAACAAACGTTCTTGTTGAAAAACTAAATAACACTGGAATGTCTCCTTTATATGTCATCTTCTAACCAACTACGCAAAAAGACAAATGTGTTGGTTTTATTTGGTTCAAGTAATGAGCGGTCTAATTCTAATTGACAATATAGCCAGCCCAGCTGAACAATCATTCATATGGACCTGAGTTAACTGGTATGCACAAAACGATATTGGCAAGGAATGACATTATCGGATATCGGTGTTCATTAAGTTTCTACCTTTGTAGAGGGTTAATGGATTCAGGAACTTTCATCTCCAATTTGTAACTCAGTAATTCATCAGAAGAGCTGTCATCATTTTCTGTCTCTGAGTCAGACTCCATTACTGCCTTTAGTTTAATAAGCTTTTCATTTGGTTAGATAATTATGCGAAGCGTTAGAACCATGGTAGGCAAACTTTATCAACATTTTGAACATTCCCGTAAGTCAATAGTTTAGAAGCAAAATGTTCATGTAATCTTCAGGACATTTATTATTTAGGGCCACCGTGGTCTAGCGGTAGCGCGCTGGTATCGGCCGCTATTTTTTATTATTATTTTTCTTACTTTTTGCTACCAATAATTTGTAAGTGATGAGACGATTAATCGTTAAAAAATAACTTAATCGTTAAAAATTTTTAACGATTAATCGAGAAATTAATCGTTAATTTCCGCAGCCCTAAATTATAACAATACTAATATTTTATTCTCCATTAATTTTTGTTGGAAAATTATGTGTTACGTGTTAAGGGTCGTCTATAAATGACGTCATGCACCTAGGGAAGAGGGTCCACACATTTATAACTATTTGTGACGAAGGGAGGGGGCCGTTTGAGAAATGTGACGTCACATCAAAAATCGCAAATTTAAATAAAAGTTCCACTTCATATTTCTTTTCTTACAATTTATTTTATGACGTTTTACATAGCTTCACCACGCGTATTAAGATTTTAGAGTGCAGCTTTTCACTAAATAATACTTAAATGACAAAAAAGTGATTTGAAACATGCTCTTTTTCCAAGGGAAAATACAGCTTTTGGGTGTTTCAGAGCTTCGTGACGTCATATTTGTGGCGGCTTCGTTGTCTTGGGGGGATCCAGGTCCGCCCTTGGCCACAGATGTCAAACACACTTCGTATTTGAACGTTTGAGTCAGAACACTTCCGCTGCAAAGCGCGAGTATATCTCTAGTTGAACAATAAACTCCAAGTAACGAATTGTAAGGAATCAAACATTTTATTTAATCAGCACACACGATACACATTCTTTACGTCGATCTTTTCCATGTCACGTTCACTCTTCCAGACCAGTCCTTCAGTGAAATTCGGGCCAAATGAAACCCTAAAATCTATGTTTAATATCCAGTGAACGAAATATCTGTACAAGAACACAATATCACCAAGTATCTGAAAGTGTCACTCCATATTCGCGTCAGCTCTCTATCTATATCATTTCACTCCTTGTGCGTCTTGGTGTGACCCACAATATTCTGGTGCGCACACTACACTAACTATTATGTACCACATTTAAGACAGTCATTCTCACACCATAATATCCGACCGTGACAATATTGGAGGTGGAGTCTACATTTTTGTGACGACGCGTGACGAATGGGAGGAGGGAGAGTGAAAAATAGACCAAAATCGCGTGACGTCATTTATGGGCGGCTCCTTTGTGTTGAGTTATGTTTTAGGGTTACATTTACAAATAAAAGGAGATTAAGATAGAAAATTTAGTAATGAATCAACGCAGTATTCATTTGATCTGAAGATGAGTTTCATGTCTTCATTGGTGCACTCAACCAACGGGGCTGTAGATAAGTGGGAGGAACAACATGATGTCATTTTATTGCGAAATGTGCACTTTCCTAGTATAGCTTGCAATTCCAGTTTACTTGAAGACTTCAAGTGGTGTAACTATTAATGGAAAAAGAAATAAGAAAAATGTAGATTCAACTATCTGGTCCTAATCTTTTTTTCTCCATGTTTATCTAAGTTTATTATAGAAGATAATATAAAAGGATATTAAATTTTAAAGTTTTAAGTTATTGATGGGGGCGCGATGGTCAAAGTGGTAGCGCACTGGATTATCGATCTGAGGCTGATCCAGAGTCGCGGGTTCGAACCCAGGTACTGGCAAGGCCCCTGGCAGCACACCCCCCTGCTCGTTAGTGGTGGCTAAAAATTTGGGAACGCTACTTCACTTGCCCCATAGTCCGTCATGGACTGGAAAGGGGGTCATTTCATTTAAGCCATTGATGAAAAATATGTACAACACTAGTTATGTCACTTAACAATTATTAATTATGACGTTAAAAGAATCTCTAGATTTGGAAGATAATCTTTTCTATCACAGCTTTACAACTCAAGAGAATCCATTCCACCGTGAATTACGACAACACTTGAGACCGATAGAAAATCCTGCAAAACGTCATCCGAATGTGCCACCTCCTTGTGCAAGAACAACGTGTGTATCTGCAATGAAAGTACACATTTTGACAGCTGTACTTTTATATAACTCATATTAAGAAAATGACATTTTTGGCCCCATGCCCCTAAAAAAAGTTTTTTTTTAAACATTTTATGAGATAAAATTTGTGGGAACGTACTCAATAACTTTAAAAAGGTTCATTGGCTTCGTATTAATAAAATTATATTTACACAGCCTACATAATTTTTAAAATGGCATTAAGCCCCTCCCCCCTCCAATTGGTGTAAGATGTAAAGTTCAAAACTCTGTTGATTTCATTCTGGATCTTGCTTTACATATTTTCCAACAATGGTTAAGAAGAGTAAAATGGAATAGGCAATATATAATTAATTTTTACGGAAAAAAGAGATTTCTGGTACGGCTAAAAATGAACTGACATTAGGAGGTAATTGGCCTATAGAATTGTAATATGGTTCATGAAGTTTGTATGTACTAAATTGATCAAGATCAATCCATTTAAATATTATTCAAAGTTTAAACTAATTTTTATATAGCTCATATTAGGACAAACATTACTATTTAGAATCGGCCACCAGTGATAGATAATTTTAAAAACAAATTTGTATATTTGCATATTCAATACCTTCCTGAAGTTTCATGCGTCTACCTTCATGGGAAATTGGGTAATAAAGAATGTACTATTATTATTATTTTTTATTTTTTTGGAAAACAAAAGATTTTAAAATTTGTCATCAAGTTTTTATTTACAAAGATTCGTCAATATCCATTGCTTTAAACAGTAGCAAAAGTTAAAACTAATTGTTATATAATTCATATAAGGAAAAATATATTTGTTGCCCTTGCCCCCAGTGAGTGATAATTTAAATATTTTTTCGCCCGTTACCATTGTATCAGTATATTCAACAATTCCCCAACGTTTCATGCTTCTACCTAAACGAGAAATTGGGGAATCAATAAATGTTTAGGGGAAAATAATTTAGCCCCTGGCTGTAACATTTTTGTGATGTTTTACTTATTAATATATCTTGTAGGCGTTCTCTCAATACAAAATCTTGCATACAATAATCCTCTGAAGAAATGCTTTCAATTAAACAACTTTAATATCTACACTATGCACGTAACATATAATTTGAGTTTATACAACGTGGAATACTCAGGCACACATCTGCCATGACACCGGAATTCTCCAACACTCGATAATCTCGAACCTTCTTCCCGCACTTTCACTCACGTGACCCTTTCCGTCATTCAACTCGTGATTCACACGTGACATTCATCTCCATCCTTCAAAAAAAAAGTTTATGAAATACAACATTTTTGGTCTTTAAAAAATCAAATTAAACTACATATATATTCAAATTTCAAATATTTATCATCAATGGACATTCATTGTCTTACATACAACATCTAGACATAAAAATCAAGAGAAAATATATGTAGGACTTCAACGGTCTACCTGTACTGAAAAAAATGAAACTGAAATTTTAAACACATCTGTAATTTTGTGTAAGTGAAATACTTTTAACAATCAATATTCATAAAATTAAAAATACTGTCCATTGTAATTCCAAAACTGCTCCTTGTTTATTGTTCGGCGAATAAAAAAACAAACTAATATTAATAAAGTCTCTGGTTTTATCATTTAGAAATTCACAGACTAATATTAATACAGTCTCTGGTTTTATAATTTAGGAATTCACAGACTAATATAAATACAGTATCTGGTTTTATCACTTAGGAATTCACAGAATGTCTTTATTTATTGTCATTCTACTTAATATGTCTGCAACCACATTTTTCTTTCCCTTAACATGTTTAATGTCAAATTTACAGTCGGCTAATAAAATAGCCTACTTGAAAAATAGTCATTTTTCAGCTGACGAGTATGAATTCAAATCGATGGGCTTTGAGTGTTTCTTCGGACTATTAAATGTTCAATAATTCACCAACCACGACCACGATTATGTCCATTCACAATATCAATTCCAGCATCTTGAATAAGTCACTTAGCTTTTGAGATGTCATTTTTGCTTCCAGATAATTCAAAATAATTTCGACCAGATGAGTCACTGTCATTAGAAATTTTTTATCCGAAAACGACTGTCTGCTTCAAAGTCTCTGATTCTGTTTAATACACGACCCATTGTTCTTCCTACTTCAGATGATTGCACATAAATGGTCACAGACTTAACAGTACTGTGGCGTTAAGTTTTAGTTAAATTTACTAGATTAAATATTAATTCATTTTGGCTTACGCACATGTAAAAACCTGGTATGTTTTGGGTTAAAATAAATAAAATGGCTTCCTAAATACATGCCTGCACTTCAGTACTTTTCAAATCATTATTATTATATTATTATCCAGATCTACACGCACTAAAAGGATGACCCCGACGTGATAATCATAATGGCTGAAGAAATAATAGATCGGTTAAGTCAGTTATTATCTGCACAAAACCAACAGCAACAAGGGGCCATAGGCCTGAAGGCAGTCTCGCTGAAGTTACCTGACGTTGGACAAAATCTCCTTAAGTTTGGTTTCCCAGAATTGAGGCGCAGTTTGGCATAAAAAACATAAACAATGACCAAACAAAATACGATTATGTTGTAAGCACCCTCGATGTCAATACAGCGGAGGAAGTGCAGGCTGTGCTCATTAATCCTCCAACTGAGAATAAATATGAGCTCCTAAAGGCTTCTCTGCTGAAAACCTATGGAAAGAGCCAGGCACAGAAGGATGCAGAGCTGCTAAATTTATCTGGTCTGGGGGATCGTAGGCCTACAGCCCTTCTCAGGAAAATAAATGCCCTCAATGATGACCCCAAAACACCCAAACGAGCTCTGTTCTTAGCTAAACTCCCATATGAGATAAAGACGGTGCTTGCGGGCCACGACATAGAAGACACCGAAAAGTTGGCAGAGACAGCAGATAGGATATGGGAGACTCGCTCAACGAACTACGCAGTGTCCAGTGTGGGCATGGAGAGATCACCGCCTGAAGTCAACGCATTCTACAAAAACAACAGATGGCCAGGTACCGGGCCACCCAAGCCTCGTTACCAATACCAGGCCAGCATATGTACATACCACAAGAAGTTTGGGCACAAGGCCTATCGTTGCCAGCCAGGGTGCAAATTTTCAAGTCTCGTGACAAACAAAAAAACCACGGGAAATGGCCCAGCCGATCACTAAGCGTGTCAGCGACCGGCTCACTCAATACGAAGAACACGCTATCAGTCTACGATCGCCACTCCAACACAAAATATTTAGTCGACACTGGAGCAGAGATATCCGTCTACCCTACGTCACGACTAGACAAAACAAAAACCGCAACAGGGTACCTCACCGCAGCCAATTGTACATCAATAACCATCAGAGGTAAAGTAGAAAAAAACTATAGCAGTAGGCAAAAACAAGTCTTACAAACACCAATTTTTGCTTGCAGATGTCACCCGCCCTATTCTAGGTGCATATGTTTTCACTTCCAATAGTCTGATCATTGATCTTAGAGGCAAACGTCTTTTAACTAAAGACAATATAGAGATAGGCTTAAAAGACGCATCATTTCCCGTTTCCCTAGCAGGCCTTTTCCTACTGCCATCTAATGACTTAAAAACTCTTCTCCAACACTTCCCAGAACTTACAACCCCAAATTTCGATTCACAAATAAACAAACACGGGGTAGAACATCACATAGTCACAACTGGCCGACCTGTACACGCTAAGCCATGGCGCCTTGATCCAGCAAAACTTGCAATGGCCAAATCTGAATTCTTGAAGATGGAAGAAATGGGCATTATTCAACGCTCACAATCCCCATGGTCTTCTCCGCTACACATGGTTCCAAAGTCGGATGGTCAATGGAGACCTTGCGGTGATTACAGACGTTTAAATGCAGCATCAGAAGATGACCGCTATCCATTGCCGCATATTCAGGACTTTAATAGCCGCCTTAACGGATGCACCATATTTTCAAAAGTCGATCTGGTGAGAGGTTATCATCAAATTCCAGTGGCAGCAGCCTCCATACCTAAAACGGCTGTCACAACCCCTTTCGGTTTATGGGAATTCAAACGTATGCCATTTGGTCTAAAAAATTCGGCTCAAGCGTTCCAGCGTCTCATGGATGGAATTCTAAGAGATGTGCCGTTTGCCTTCGTATACATTGACGACATCCTAATCGCGAGCCGTACTATCGAGGAACATCGTTCCCACCTTCACGAGCTCTTCCGCCTCCTCTCAGACAACGGAATGGTGCTGAACCAAGAAAAGTGCATCTTCGGAGCCTCACAACTAGATTTCCTTGGCCATCGAGTGGCAACTGAGGGTATACAACCTCTTCCTGACAGAGTAACCGCCTTGCTCAACTATGATGCTCAAACAGATTGCACTGGCCTCCAAAGATTTCTAGGTCTTGTAAATTATTACCATCGTTTTCTGCCACAAATATCTGACGCTCCGCTCCACGCTCAAGCTAGTGTTAAAGGCCAGAAAATTAAGTGGTCTACAGACTGTCAGTCAGCCTTCGAAAAGACCAAAAAATCTCTAAGTCAAATCGTCCTTCTCCACCATCCTGATCCAGAAGCAAAAACAGTCCTTACCGTCGACGCCTCAAACACTGCCCTTGGCGCACAGTTAGAACAACACATAGGTAGAGAGTTTGTGCCCATCGCCTTTTTATCTCGGAAACTTTCAACAGCTGAAAAAAACTACAGTGCTTTTGATAGAGAACTCCTAGCGGCATATAGTGCTATAAAACATTTCCGACACTTCTTAGAAGGGAGAAATTTTACACTTCTCACAGACCATAAACCACTGACCCAGTCACTCACAAGTCAAACAGAACAATCACCCCGACAGACTCGACACATTTCCTTCATTGCTGAGTTCACATCTGATATCCAGCACATCAGCGGAAAAAATAATGTGGTGGCTGACACACTGTCTCGGGCTGCCACATCACACGGACCTGGCATCAATGTAAAACAGACTATCAATGACGCTGTACACGCGGTTTCACAGGATACACCAACATCAGATATACTGAGTCCCTTGGCAGGAGATTTTCACAACTCTTTTGAATGAGTACTTTTCGTTTGTTCTGGTTAACGCCTTTTCATGTACCAAAGAGATGGCTGGGTTAATTTTAGCTTTTAAACAACCAATGTAGCGTATGTTATAACAGATTTGTAGCCGATTGTTTGGTCTTCAGGTATTAGATTAAAATTATATTTAGATGGTGTCAGTTTAATTTTCACATCTACACCATTTAACATGTACCGGTCTTGAACAAAAATTTCTGAGCGTAATCTTCCCATCATATAAATGTATTGACTTTTGCTCACTGCGTTTCTACGTTGTTTAAGCCTGTTGTTTTTGTCACCGGTAACAGCATCAAAGAAAAATGCCGTGTCCTTGTGAAAAAGGGCAGCGGATAGTGAAGCATTTTTGGCATCGTCCCCATATTTTAAGGTTGCATCCATGTACGTTCGATACGGATACGTGTTTTCACTGGGTGTAATCAAGGTATCGTTTAGAGAAACATCCACTTAAGAGAATTAACTGTGCAAGTAATAATTGATGGGTGCTACCTCTGAATCTGGTTTGATATTGTCACCATTGGCTAAAGTTACTTTGGCACGCACGTGTAAAAATGTATTGAACAAATCCAAATAATCCTCACCACTACCAGATAAAGAAATTCTATGGGTGCCCCGGGGGCTAGAGAAGCCTGCTGGTTTATCTCTATAAATTGTCCCTCTTCCACAGCTGTTTGTGTTGGTGGTATACTAAACAAGTTCAAATCAGACTGTAGACATTCGCATGATTTGGGGTGAATAAGTGCCATGATCAACCAAATATATCAGAATACTGTTGATGTTTCTTCATGTTGTTCTGCTGGTTCTTTTGAGCGCCGTATTGTCGTATTGTTTTTATTCTTTCAGTGGTGCACTCGACGCCTGTTTGTTTCTTCTTTTTCTATCAAAACCACCAACTGATTGGTTACTTGTGACGTGATTAGCAGCTTGTAGGAGTAAGCGCTGCCTCGCCGATTTGGCATGGTCCCTAATCGACTCGCCCAAATTTCTCCTAGATAACGCTTCGTTGGCCACTTGCAAACCAGTACAGACACCTTCTCGTAGTAACGCCTTACCACCTGTTTTTAACCACGGTAGAACCATTCAACCAAACCCACTGAAGAAACTACCAATACCCTGACCTCTTTGATTTCTTCCACCGATACAAACACGGAGTCCATAACCACCCTGACTACAACAAAAATCTTCGTATAGTTTTGGACTTCGATGTAATGGGATATGCCTCACCATTTTCTGTTGCTTCCTTCTACTCCAGATCAAAATGTTTTCGTATTTTGAAATGTAGTGTCACTACCGACGTTCCCGTGATGAATTGAATGATCTCACCAAGATCGTTGGTTAAAAGTATTTCCACGGTGTCGAACGAAAAACGACTCAATGGCATGTAATGGGGTTTGTCGTAAATACGAAATACTGAAAGTGAAGTCTTCTCCGTATTTGGTACGGTTCGTAACAATGGAAACATGACATCACCTACAGGTCTTGGGGCAACCAGGTTACAATAAACATACACATTAGTTAACTCGTCGTCTATGTCAGTTTCTCCGGATTCACCGTTTAGTTGTGGTCTGTGGTAATTCAACTCACTGTACGGAAACTCAAAAAGTTTATTTCAGTTTCTCACTCATTCTCATTTCGGCGCCTTGCTCGTTTAGTTTTATCACGGTGTGTTTAGCTGCTTTGTTATAATTAATATTAATTATCCCCCTTTTCCACTCAACAGTCCCAATTATTAATATTTGCGTTTCAATCCGATAATAATGGCGTCCAGTGACCAGTACATACCAGGGGGAACAACTAAATGTAAATTTCCTTTCGGGTCTAAGCCTTCTTCACTCGGTGTATAGTATTGAATCCAAATATCATATTCTTCCAGATTACAGAAACTGTTTGGAAACTGAATCTCAACCAAACCAACTTCATAATGCGAACTCACATCGATCGTCTGCGGTAGTTAAACGAAAAAAATGACCGGCCTGGTTGTTTGGAAATACATTGGGTGAAGAATTGCTTGGCAGCGTCACATAAGAACTCATTGTTGATGCAGTGTTGTGGTTGGTGCTCGTGTTGTAATCTTCGGGTTATTTAATATGTTGCCTAGACTCTAGACAACTTGGCGGCAAAACGAGCCAGAGCTTTCCCTCCTGTTTCTCACCGGTTCCTCGAGTCAGATTAAATAGTGAGACAATGATGACGATGTATATAACGAACATTTGGAAAAGGAAAAAAAAATTCTGGGCGTGACCGTAGTTTAACGAGCTATAGCGAGATGGTGGAGCCAACTGAAGCGTTGGATATAGATGATGTTTGTTTTCAATCAACACTACCACCACCTGTTGTTCTGAATCTATCCAACTCATCGTCCCCTACATCAAATTGATTAAGAGGTGTTTCTGTATATGGACTTTCCATCTCCCTAATCTTTATATCCTGAGAGGTGTTCCTCTGAAATCCAACTATTAAATGATGGTTTGTAACCGAACCATTTGATTAAATATTCCTTGCCAGTAGAACCCTTTCTCTGTCGTGTTTGTAAAATATATTCAATGCGATAAACGGGCTTCTCTCCCACTTTCTGTAGTTCCTCTTTGTAAAAATTTCCTTTAAGTTCTTCACCCGAATCATCTTTCAAAATATAGGTAATAGGCTTTGACATTGTGTTGACACGACTAACTGTAAAAAGATTTTCTATCCAAGAAAGGGTATAACCCTTTTAAAGTTTGGTCTTGCTTGAGTGATCCTGAATTTATCACCTTCTGTAAACACTTTTCTACCCGGAGTGTCAACGTTTGCGTATAAATAATTCCAACACAACTTCTTGGTTACCCAAATTACCATCTACTGGGGCCATGCGTATACTCCTGTGATAAGATCGGTTGTAGCTTTTTATTAAACTTATCCACGTACCTAAGCTTGTTTGTTTTTGTAAAGTAAAGCAAAAATTTTTTTAAAGGTGCGATTGAACCGCTCCACGATGGACGCTTTGATATCCTCATTCTCCGTAGTAAAGAAATGTACTCCCTCGTCTTTAATATATTTTAAAAATGTTTTGTTGAAGAAATCGGATCCTTGGTCTGTTTGCAAATTTATCGGTTTGTGCGTGGCGAATATTTGACGCATGGTCTCCACCAGCGCTTTACCGGTTTTTGTCTTTATAGGTATAGCCCGTGCGAACTTACTAAACACATCGATACATGTCACTAGGTAAGAAAAATCATTGTTGTATTTTCGTAAGGCTCTCATATCTATGAGATACGCTTGAAACTGTTGATTTAGGCCACCTGTTACGATATGACTGCGTCATTAGTACACTCCTATACGGGAGCGAGGCATGGACCACTTATACATCCCAAGAGCACACGCTTAATAGCTTCCACTTGAGATGCCTGCGTCACATCCTTGCCATTAAATGGCAAGAGAAAGTGACTAATACTGAGGTCCTAATACGTGCCATTACCCAAAGCACGTTCTCAATCTTTAGTGAAAGACCCTTGAGATGGCTAGGACATGTTAAAAGAATGAGCCCTGGCCGCATCCCCAAAGACCTCCTATATGGAGAGCTGGCATCGGGAAAGAGAAAGACAGGTCGACCACATCTGCTATTTAAAGATGTCTGCCAAAGGAACACGAAAGCAGCCAGAATACGCATAAGCGACTGGTGGTGTAAGGTAGAAGATCAATCTACGTGGCGCACAATTGTCAAAGAGAGCGTCGTAGTAGACGAGGAGAGAAGGATGTATGAGGTTACAGACAGAATAGTTAAGATAAATACCAAAAGATTTGGAAGCACATAAATTGTGTGTAAAAGCTGTGGTAAAGACTGTCACTCAAGGATAGGACTGCACAGCCACTTGAGGAAATGCAACCCAACTCAACGGTGATGTCCTATCGTCTCGAGATACCAAAGGATGCCGATTATAGAGCCCTGAACCCTATATAAATTGCTTTCTACGTGATTCCATTGAAGCAAAACGATCTATCGTTGATTCAAAATCAACGTTCTCGGCTAGATCATATTCAATTGAAATTAATGCCAATCCAGACAGACGTTCGTTTGTCATTGTTGAGCTCAAATAATTTTTTATGATTTTCAATCTGCTGAAACTTCTTTCAGCAGTAGCACTGCTAACAGTAAGATTCAAGTACATTTTTTATATATTATTGAGAAAACTATAGAGACCTGAGGCCATTTTTTCTTCAGTCTAAAATGATAGAACCTCTTTAATTTGTAGTTCACTAGATAGTGATGGACGTATTGATGCATACACATCTTTGAAGGTATCATATTCTACAATTGCTTCTTTGGGGTTAATGTCGTGTTTGTAAATTTTGCTCAAACTTAGAAAATAATCTTTATTTTCTTCTGACATTTGTGATGAATAAATACAATAGAAATAATTAACTGTGCTCCAAAAATAATGAAATCGATAATCTATTTGTGTTACAAGTGCATCCAAGAAAGTGAAGTACGTTTCAGATTTAAATTATGTAGTTGGATCATTAGCCCTTAAATCTCTGCAAAGTTCAACTGCCATACTTTTCTTTTTTGCAATTAGCTTTTCTTTAAATTCTGTTTTAAAATCTAGTTTGGAACAATTTTCGTTAATAAATGATTTGACAGCTACATTCAGAATTTCAAAAGCTTCATCACTTCTCATTTAAACAAACTTATTTCTTCTAACATCGATCAATTGTTTTGCAAATGCAATGCCAATGCCCTTGCGTTGCAAGAAGCTTGATAACACGAAGATGTTATCAAACAACTTTTGTACAAATAGTATCGGAAAAACACCAAAAAAAACGTTTGTTTATTAAAACAGATAGTCCCAAAGCTTCTGCTCGGACATTTCCTTTATATTCTGTTGATAACGTGAATTTGTATCTCCTAGTGTGGCTAGAATAGCAGAGAATGATCCATCAACTGCATCACATGCATGCTTATGGCTTGCCCATCGTGTATCAGAAAGTCGTTTCAGAGTATCTACTGTTGATTCATATTGAGATTTCTGATGTTCTTTACGAGTATGTAGAAGTGGTAAACAAGACGTAAGGAATGCATACAACCTTTCAGCTGTGACGAAAAACAACTGTGCATCACTGTTTACTGACATTGCTACGATAGTAACAAAATTCAAAACATAGGCACATCAATGAACATAGATGGCATTGGGTAAAATTTCTTTATCTTAGTTTGTAGGCCACTCTTCATTTCAGACATCACAGATGCGTCATCATATGCCTGTCCTCGACATAATGTGATATTAATGTTTCGCTTTTGTAGTTCCGTTGAAATCTTCTCTGCAAATGCAGCAGCATTGCTGTTTACCAAAGAATAAAAGCTTATAAATCTTTCCACAACATGTCCTGATTTTAAAACTGAACGTATAGAAACTGACATCTGATCAATTCTAGATATATAAATGGTTGAATCAATAATTAAAGAAAAGAATTGTGCATTATCAATTGTAACCGATAATTCATATACGGGTGATTGAATGAAATCATTTCGTACGTTATGACTTAAAAAAAGTTCAAATTTCTTTTCAAACTTTAGATGACTGTCCCAAGTGGATTCATATTTGGTTAATAAAGATAACAATTCACGAAAATTTTCAGTATTTCTACAACTACCATCACTAAAGCAAGAATGTTCTCTGTGTCCTCTGAATGGAAAACCTTGTTTTGCTAAGAACAACGTAACGTCTATTATCAGTTTCAATACTTCTCTATTCTTTCCACTTGGCGACACACCTGTCTGATAAAATCAGATATAACCGTTTCTTCATTTGAAATACGATACTTAGCAAGCCAATATTGTCGTATTGCAGTTTTGTGTTGTTTAGAAGTTTCGCGTTTACCAATCTTTTTTTCTGCTCCAACGACACCTTTTTAGTGTTCATCGAGGGCGTCTTTAGGGGGGTGCCATTTTAGAACCAACAGGGGCACGGGGAGCAAGCTGACCCCCTGCGCTATAGCTAAGTCACGCCACTGGCTAAAAGTATATCTGAAGATAAATGTCTCAGGAAACTCTACTTGTTAAATCCTTTACATTAACTCGTGGTGTCTGAACCCTTGTTTGCTTGCTTGCTTGCGTGCTCGCCAAAATTTTGGACCGATTTTTTACCCACTTCCTCGTAAGCTAGCGAGCTGAAATTTTGCAGGCAGTTTCGTGCCGATGATAAAAACAATTTTTTTAAAATTTCAGATCGATTGCATGTACCGTACTTAAATTATTGAATTTTTAGATTATTTTATTGTATCTCTATGTATCGTGTTAAATTTTTTTACTATTGTTTCGCGGTGCGTATCATATTGAACAACCTTTCTGTCGCGCAATAATGTGCGTATTTTATTGACAACAATTTGTATAAACATATTCCTGATGGGTGCGCATTATATTAAACATGTTTAACGACACAACTGCAATTTTGTATTTTTGGATGGTCTTGCGCTGCGTATTATAATGTACATTCTTGTAGTTATGTCTCGTACATCAAGGATTTATAGTCAAAAACGTGTTTTGTTACGGTTTTTTAAATTTTTATTTTTGAGATAAACTGTAGATATAATTCTCCCTTATTTAGCATTTATGTACATATAAATAGAGATGAGATTTAAAAATTAAACATGACCACACAGCTTCGTTTGGCTCAAATATCTTTTAATATCAGCAGACGATACAAAGTGGTGCGACACATATAAATAAATTTTAAAAAGTATCATGTTGTCATTTATTATTTTCCTTTGTAAAATCAACACAGAAATATGTGACTGATAGTTTTAATCTTAAGTATTCCTAGTCTACATTAATTCTAGGATGTGATTAGTCTATTAGAACTTTGTTATTTTTATACATCAATAAGATTTTTCGATTAAAACATATAATAATAGAAATGAATCTATATCTATATAATTCACTAGAACAACTGCTGGGGTCGACCAATCACAGTTAATAGCTGGCAACGGAAGTGGTGCAGGGGTCATCTCTCGAGACCAACAATGCTTCTTGCGTTCAGTTGCGTTGTTCCTTCACGAAATAACATGTGTATCGTAGTGTAGTGGTTATCACATCCGCCTAAAACGCAGCAAGTCCTAGGTTCAAGAACTGAAAGAACATTATTTTTCAATGTTTAAAAATATTTATGTTTGTGCCCGCTTTCTTTGCTCAGTACATTAATATTTCAGTATATGGTGGCGAAGAAGAAATTGTCGCGTTGTCCGAAATACTTCTCGCATGTATCATCGTTTTTTTCCTGGAACGATCTCATACCTCTCCTCGAGTTTACACTCTCGGTCAAGATATATATATATATATATATACTAGTTCAAAAGCCTGCTGAAGCTGGCAGAACGAAATCCCACAGAGGGGATAACAAAGATAATACCAAATACTGCAATAGAAAAAACCACGTGGCCTTTATTGCCATGAACAGATTACGATATGAACAGAACTAACAAAGAAATGTATGAAATACTGTAATTGAAAATAACATTTGGCCTATATTGCCATGAACACAATACGATATGAAAATAAATAAGAAAGAGATGTACGAAATACTGAAATAGAAAAGAACTTTTATCTTTTATTTCCATGAACACAATACGATATGAACTGCTAAATATGAACGATTTTCTTGTACACCACATTTTTAGTGTAGCAGGTGGAGCTGTCGTGTAGCAGTTTCCCTTGTTTAGGACCATCTGCCACATGGACCTTGACATCTGCTGATCTGCGTACACGGGAGAAAGCAACGTATAACTGCCCATGGCTAAACACAGGTTGTGGTAGGTAGATACCGACCTTATCCAGTGTCTGGCCCTGCGATTTGTTTATGGTCATTGTGAAAGCTAACTTCACAGGGAATTGACTTCTCCGTAGAACGAAAGGCAAGTCTGTGGTTGTCGGGGCAATGTCCACGCGTGGAATGAATAGAGTGCGACCTTTGTCACTTCCGGACAGAAGTTCAGATATGATGAGGTTGGGTTTGAGGTCCCTAACCACCAATCTGGTGCCGTTGCATAGCCCTCGTTTGGTGTTCAAATTGCGAAGAAGAATTATAATTGCTCCGACTTTTAATGTTAATTGATGAAGCCGCATTCCCGAAGGTGCCAATTGATGTAGAAATTCCACGAGATAATTGTTTTCATCATCCGGCGTGCAGTCGTCGATGGTCGGAACTTAAGTATGTCCTGGGTTCTCCTTCAAGTAAATGCAGAACGTGACTATTGATATTGTCCACATCGGCATTTGTAGGGCAGAGAATAGCCTTATTTATAAATTCTTCCGCATCTCTGGCTAGAAGTTTGTTCACCGAAGATTTTGGAAACAATAGATCCTGTGCAGACCATATGGGCTGGAACTGAAAACATATTCTCGTCCAATCCATGTTCATTGATTAATGTTCCATTGCCTAGCTCAATTAACCAAGACGTAAATTCTGGATCAATAGATCGCACATTACTTGTCAATGTGAGAATTGTAAATTTAGACCAAAGATCGGTAAACTTAATACTCGCTTCGACAATGGCGGCCCTGGTTCCATGAGCAACAACGGGCAAGGTTTGTCTGAAGTCCCCACCCAATAGAATGGTTTTTCAACCGAAAGGTTTGTCATTTTGCATGCTATTTTGTCAGAGTTATTCACGCATTTCAATGCGTCCTTAGAGGCCTTCGTGGATTCATCCCAAATGATTATTGTGGCTCTTCGGAGAATGTCAGCATCGGTGGAGGTCATTCTCATTCTGGAGGTTGAGGTGTCGATAATTGGGACCGGAAGTTGAACTTGGGAATGATACGCTCGACCATCTTCCAGTAAATTGGCTGCGATTCCAGTTGATGCAGTAGCTAAAGCAATCTTCTGTTCCCCTCTAAAGGATGCATGCAAGGTTGTGTACAAATATGTTTTACCACTGCCACCAGGTCCGTCAAGAAAGTAACACCTATGAGGAAGATGATCATTGGCTGCGGTTGTGATAATTTCATCAAATGTCTCTGCTGTTCATTGAGACTCAGTACCATGTCTGTTGCTTTGCTGAGCTGTTGGACCGGATCAAAAACGCTGTCCTGTATGTCTTCCACGTGACTTCGTGGAACTGGTAAACCGAAATTCTCGCAGGATTTCCTATTGGCAATAAAGATCAATTGAATATCAGTAAGGGCCAAATTGAGGCAGTGTTTGCAATTCACTTCTTGATGAAACTGCAACGTAAAATCTTCATCAAAGTATTCTTTATATTTCTGGAACAATTGTGGAATATTTGAAGGAGATGCGAGCAGGCACATATGTGCAAATAATTCCCATAGGAGAGCGGGTCTCTTTTCGGCAACTGTATCATGTAACGTCATATCCCAGACCTGCTCGTCATTGAAGACGCCTCGGTGTTGTGCAGCTTCCTTGAATATTGGATATGTAATACCATGGACGGTCTGAAGGTCCTCAAAGAAAGTTGCACCTGGCACATGAAGGAGAAGTAAGCGCAAGCAGAAGCGCTGAATGTCTGACGCTAAACTGACAGAGTACATACGACCAATTATTCTGTCAGCACCCCTTTGCCTTCTCTGCCATGTTCTAGTCCTCTCGTGAAAAACATAATGTTCAGGTCTGTCATTGTATAGTATACCTGTAGCCATCTGGTATTGTTGATTTAGTTTGAACCATGCCATTAAAGTAGTGTCTCTCGAAGGTGCGTTCTGTGCTGCAGCCTCAAAGTTATCAATAGTAAAAACTACTGATTGCTCGCCAGGGAGATGAACTTGGAGTCTGATAATTGCATGAGACTGCTTGTGCATGTGGAACCCCAAAAGGCGCCAAGCAGCCCCAGGCGCGCTCACATATCTAGAGTCCATAAAGGAGGTGATCTCATCGTTGTTCAGGATACCGTGTTCTTTAATGGAGATGTTGGCGCAATCATGTCCTTTGTAGACGTATTTAACAGATATTTGACGCTTTTTATGGAAGCACAGCTCTGGACGTTGATATGACAGTTGCACTTTAGGCTGAGGTACGGATTGTAAGGAACGACCCATGAGTTGTCAATTTCTCGGCTATTGACGATTGCTGTTACACCATTGTTCCGTCGCCTATATTTGGGATAACCGTCAACATTAATGATTGTTTCTTCACAGAACGGCTTCGGAAACTTCTTCGAACAGGATCCATCAACCATGCATGGAGAGTTCATGTTGTATTTCCCACAGGGCCCATGAATCATGTGTTTTGTGACTATTTCGTGCAGTCGAGGCTGTGTTGCACTGTCTGGTACTTCTGTAGAAATCATTCGATCCATTTGTTCACCGTCGTTAGGCTTGTCCTCGCTGCGTAAAATTTATAGTATGTGAGCATGCGGAAGCCCACGTTTCTGGAACTCAATGACATGGATTTTTGCTATTGGTTTTCCAAGAACGTGATGTTTTCCAATGTCATCTAGTAGAGCATCCAGTTTAAGTTTGAAAACGCGTGCGACCAAATCTGGACGAAATTCCACTGATTGACCTTGTAAATTGGTGACAATTTCAGGCCATTTTGGGTTGCATGTGATTGTAATGAAGAAGTCGGGTTTCCCGTACTTTCTAACAATCGCCATGGCATCTTGATAATTTTTGAGCATGTTCCTGGGGCTTCCCTGGAAGGATAAAGGAAGTATTAGTGGTTGGCCTGGCATAAGGCCTTTTTGTCTCTCTTCAGTTTGCAAGAAATCCATCAAGCCAGTGTACTTTTCTACCCTTAGTTTTGACTGATTTTGTCGCACAAAATTGAGTCTGTTTCCCTCCGTTTTGATGTAGATATCCACAAAATATTGGAGGGTGAGTTTTCCAGCACTCAGGAAAGGATTAAATTCGTCTCTGATGGCAAATCAGTAGCCGTAATACTGCATTTGAGTGACTCTTGTTCTGGGATTCGTGGGTGATTGCCGACGCAAGCTCCTTATACTCGTAGGATTATATTGAAGTTTAATATCTGGTGTCCAGCTTTGTTCCCCATACGGGAATAACACAGGGTAGACCATGGGATCCAAGTTGGGTTCGAGAATGCTGGTTCTTTGTGTTTTACTTGCGTGTGAAATTGTTTTGCAGTGTATTATGATGTCCCGTTCAAGAGGAGGTTCTCCATCCGCATTTTGGAAAACGAAAGCCACTTCATTGGACCGTTCAGCATTGTAACGCCTTTGGTCATCGTTTCTATCATGAATGATGGCCAGTGACACAGTTGTAGGTAGTGTATTCTGTAAAGCTGCTTCCGCCAGACATTCTTGTTCCACTTCACACAGCATTTTGCTTGCATCTGCAAATGGATTGTTGTCGGTCATGAATGAGCTCAGGAGCGCCATGAGATCGCGGATGCATGTAGAGTTAGGTCGCATTTGCATCCTTTGTTCCGAAGCTTCATCAGGATCAAGGATATACAGCTGAGCAAATTGACGACGATCATCATTGTCAGGATGCAGAGCCCCAGATATGTGGTAAATCTGTCCGTGGATGCGAAAGCAGTAGGGCCCGTATCCGGGAGGAGGAGCGACTTTAGCACCCATTTGCGCAAAGGCTAAGGCGCTATTAATAGACCTGATGTTGTCCATGAAGTTTTGGGAGTGCTCGTGTTCCCCCGTCATGAGCGTCCTCAGTAAAGGTGATATGCGGATGGGATCTAGCGTCACTTTTCCTTTCTGGCAGCACGTGGTAAATAATTTGGCCGCAGGATGTTCGCCAGGAAAATGTTTGCGGGACCGTTGTTCGTCGGTTTCACTTGCTCTTCGAATGCGATCTTGTTGGTTTCGCCTTTCTCGTCGCCGGGATGCCTCCTCGTGTGTTTCTGTTCTTCTTCAAATCCTGTTATGTTCGTTTCTGCGACGTTTTCTATCGGCAATTTCGGCTTCATCGAATGTTCTTTTTTCGAGGCATAGTTGTCTCGTGGCAACACGCAAAGGTTTGTAAATTTGTGGGGTTGAAGAAGAAATAATAAAGCCATGCGAACGTGACATTGACGATGGGTACAGGCGTAGGAGAACGGTGTCATACCTTGAATGCGGCGCAGCAATGCAGTTGGCAGTGGGTCAAGAACCGAAGACCGACACACCGACATCAACCGGTTGGTGGTGACTTACATCATGATTTATAACGGAGACAAACACGCATAGGCTGGTGGCCGATGTTAGACTCAACACAAATGTGTGTTTGTGTGTACACAAATGGTGACGTCACAGGTTCGTGCGTTGTTTCGGTAATTGACGTTCTGTGCTAAAACAATGACGTCATATAATATTTTTTACGGCGAACATTTTTAATTTATTTGTAATAATTTTGCGCGCCTTTTTTGCGTGCCTTTCGAGCACCTTTTCGCGCGCCTTTGGACGGGGAGACATACGCATACTTAGGGTGATTATGTATTAGATATCTATATTTATATAAAGCTCAGTTGTTTGTATCGGCGTCGGTATGTTTCACTTTTCAACTTTCTGTTTGTTACACAATCACGGAAAAACCAAATGACGGACGGGGACCAAATTTGGCAGGACGGTCCCTTTTACCCCGGAGATGGTTTTAAGTTAGTTTTTGTAATTGTCCCTTTTGCCCGAATGTCGTAAATTCAATAATCAGAAAAGGCAGCGACAAAGAATAAAAAAATTAACCTCATTTCTATATTGAACAACTTTACGCGGACGTTCAAATTCTGTTCAAAGCGAGTTATTTTTGGTGAAGTTTTTTCTTCCCCAATACTCCATTTTCAGCGGTGCGCATTCAAAAAATATTATATTGTCTTATTACGGTGCGCACATTTTCGTGTACGATTCTTTTAAAAACATAAAATATAAGCATACAAAATGACGTAATTTAATATTTCTATACAATCCATACAAACCACGGGAATCTATATACATAATTAAAATAAGTAGACCACGGGAATCTATATACATAATTAAAATAAGTAGACCACGGGAATCTATATACATAATTAACATAAGTAACTTATCCGTTTTTAATAAATACGAAATATTAAACTTGCTGAAATGTACACAAAGTATTTCATAATAATTATAAATCCTCAAATCTATTTTTACATCGTTGCCTTTTCAAAAAATAAAATATAAGCATAAAACTATAACGTCATTTAATATTTTTATACAAAATCATATTGTCTAATTACGGTGCACACATTTTCGTGTACGCTTCTTAATTTGAGCTGTGCAGTACAAAGAATTGTCATTTTTTACTGTTAATTTCTATATATTATAGACACGACAACATATTTAATTACAGCTGCCACACGATGCATTAGGTTTAATTGTTTACATATTTAAAATGTTTAAATTTAATTGCGAATTTGTTTTAATTATTTTTTGTTCCATTACTCGACATTTAATACAAACCTATTAATGTAATAATTG
Source organism: Ampullaceana balthica (assembly GCA_944989445.1). NCBI lineage: Eukaryota > Metazoa > Mollusca > Gastropoda > Lymnaeidae > Ampullaceana > Ampullaceana balthica. The sequence continues at coordinate 111,528 of CALYLW010001282.1, read as the reverse complement.
CGTCAGTACTTTTTTTTCAAGGCTTCATTTTTAGCGGTGCGCGTTCTAAAATCTTTTATCGCCTGACCACTGTGCGCACATTTTCGTGTACGCATCTTAAATTTAGCTGTGTCCTATTAATATAAAATGTATATTTTATTTGTCTTTTACATAAGCTATTGTCTTTTACATAAGCTATACACTTATAAAATTTAAACTTATGCTACTGGACCTATTTACATCGTAGATTAAACTAAATAAAGTTATCCTGAAATTGCTTAATTATTTTTTATTATTTTTTTGCGAATTGAATTTGTTATTTTCATTCCTTTGCAATTTGGATTAACATAGGTCATTTTTAAAATTAACCATTGTAATTGTTTCACATTCGTTTTTTATTGATTTTTTTTTGTTTTTTATTTTTTAAATGTGGAAGATAATTTCTTTATTTTTAGAAACAGAATCTGTTGTTGGGCAATGAAAGTGACTCAAAAAGGAATTTCATTCCTTTATGATATTATACCAATTGCATACAGCAGTAAATTTTAATCATAAATGTAGACAGTTGTTATGAGCAGACTTTTTATTAAGCAAGAATATTTCTATAACCATTTATTATTATTGTCTAAATACGGTGTGCACATTTTCTTGAATTCCTTTTAATACGACTGCATTAGTTTCTTTCAAGTATTTTAGAAAGTACATTTCATATATAACATTTATAATTTAATTTATTGGTGCTATATATAAATAAACTTACACTTTAAAAAAGTTTACATAAGCTATACACACACACATATATATATATATATATATATATATATATATATATATATATATATATATATATATATATATACTATATACACTATACATTATAAACTTTCGCTACCGTACGTATAAACAAAAGTTGACAAAAGTTAATATAGTGATCTTGAAAACGCTTAATTATAATGAATTGCGAATTGAACATGTTATGTTCATTTCTTTGTAGACGGAATAACATAGGCCACTATAAAATGTGATTTTTAATCATTTTTCAGATGTGCCCATTAACAAACGGTTAAATCTTTTTTTAAATGTCTATATATTTTTTTTTCTTAAACAAAATCTGGTGTGTGTGTATTGAATATAATTTACAAAATATGATGTATTATCAGAAATAGGGAACAAAAAAAAAGAATTCCTTTTTGAAATTATACAAATTGCATAAAAACCGTAAATATAAATCATACAATTTAGAGACTTAGAATGTAATAAATATTATTTCCCTGTTGCAACAATTATGAATTTGTCAAAAGGAAGAGTTATTTTGGTCCAGTACATTTACGTTATGACAAGACTTTATTTTATGCTGCTAGCTTTCTATAATCTTTTATTGTCTAAATATGGTGTGCACATTTCTTAATATCATTTTAAATTTTAGTAAGACGTTTTTTTAAAACAAAATTATTTTAGAAAGTACATTTATAATTTTCTTTATTGGCGCTATGAGTTATGTAGCCTTTCCGTTTGTTTAAGGATAGCGCCATATGTTCTTTATCAAATAGACGCCGTTCCAAATATTGTATTATTTACAATTATGTTACTATGCAGTGTCGTAATTATACATGAAATTTTTGAGTGACGAGGGTGGTAGAGCTCTTTCGGAAAACCTATCAGTTATGTTTATTTAGTACAAGTTGGAATGAAATTGTAAATTTAGTTATTATGATCGTGAAGATTCATTAATCATAAATCATATCTTTTAAATAGTAAGGTAATGTTAAAAGGCACTGCATTAAGTGAAAACAACTCTGGTTATTAAATAGTAAAAATTAAATAATTGTGTATGTTTTTTTTTCTCTCTCTCTTTTCTTAAAAATATTTAATTTTTTGTCATTTAAATGGCATATCTCTGTTTCCCATAAGATTTTAACAAATAGATGAATCTGAAATATAACTGGGCAAATAAAAGTTGTAATAACCAGCATCTAATACTGGGAAAAGGGGTCAGCACACTCCCGCTACAAGGACAGGGTATATTTCAAGTATATATATATATATACATACATACATATATAGCACAAGACGTGTACAAATAAGCATAACGAATGACCCTCGCTGTGGTCGGCTAATCACAGTTTATGCTTGTCAAGTCATGGTAGTAAAGGGTTGGCCCGGGGGGGGGGTGGGGCGCAGGCAAAAACCAACGCAGTACGCATATGTCGAGACAAAAAATGCGTCGTTGATATCACTCCCCCTCCCAACGTTTCAAACGGGTTCTTTTTATTTCTTTGTGCTGCTGTTTGTGTCCTTTCTCTCCCCCCCCCCATTCTTTGCATTATCTAGGAGAAAATCTGCGGCAAAAAGCCACAGGTCGTATCTATATAACACATAATACGACTGCATTTGAATAAAATACAAGATACACAAACTAATTGTGTAATTAAAACTACAAATTAAAGCTTAACTTAAACATACACAAGTAGACGTTCCGGCTAATGCTTTCATCATTACAAATACTTTGATAGAAGAATTAAAATTAAATTATCTATACTAATAAAAGGCAAAGACCTCACTGGCTCACTCACTCACTCACTCACTCACTCAATGATTCATCACTAATTCTCTAACTTCCCGTGTAGGTAGAATCATAAAAATTTGAGAAGTTGTTAAATAGCCTCTCGCAACGATAATTGGCGTAAAGGAATTTTAAAATTAACACTCATGGGGGCCGGGGGCCAAAAAACGTTTTATTTTCATTATATGGACAATATAAAATGTGAAAATCACTAATTTTCCTATTTTTTGAGTAGGCAGAAGCATGAAACTTTGAACAAATGTTAATTACAAACCCGCGATGGTAACGGGATAAAATATATTTAAATTATCACTTCCAGGGGGCCGGGGGTCCAAATATGTTTTTTCCTAATAAGAGCTATATAAAAACTGAAATCCACAAATTCTCATATTTCCCGTGTAGGTAGAAGCATGAAACTCTAAGTAGTTCCGTGATGGTAACAGGCGAAAAAATATTTAAATTAACACTCAATGGGGTCCGGGTGCCCAAAAGTAGTTATTTCTAATATTAAAAACTAAATCATCACTAATTCTCCAACTTCACGTGTAGGTAGAAGCATGAAACTTTGGGAAGTTGTTGAGTAGCCTCTCGCGGCGAAAATTGAACGAAAAGAATTTAAAAATTCAATTTCATGGGGGCCAGGGGGCCCAAAAGCGTTTTTTCCCCCCTTATATAGAATATACAAAATATGAAATCACTAATTCTCCTATTTCTCGAGTAAGCAGAAGCATGAAACTTTAGGAAGTTGTTGCGTACAATACTGCGATGGTAGCAGACGAAAAATATTTAAATTATCACTTACTGGGGAACCGGGGTGCCCAAATGAAGTTTTTTTCCTTACATGAGCTATATAAAAACAGAAAATAACTAATTCTCCTATTTCCCGTGTAGGTAGAAGCATGAAACTTTAGGTAGCTGTTTAATACACTTACACGATGGTAACAGCTGAAAAAGAATTTAATTTATCACTTACTGTGGGCCGGGCCCAAATCTATTTTTTTCTGAATAATCACTAATTATCCAACGTGCCGTGTAGGTAGAAGCATTAAACTTCTGGAAGTTATTTAATAGATTCTCGCAACGATATTTGGCGTAAAATAATTTTAAAATTAACACTCATGGGGACCGGTGGCCAAAAAACTTTTTTTTTCTCCTTACATGGGTTATATAAGATTTGAAAATCACTAAGTAGTTGTTTCTAATATTAAAAACTGAATCATCACTAATTCTTAAACTTCACGTGTAGGTAGAAGCATGAAACTTTGGGAAGTTGTTGAGTAGCCTCTCGCGGTGAAAAGTGAATGAAATAATTTTAAAATTCATTTTCATGGGGGGTGTCACGGTCGGATGTTATGGTGTGATAATGACTGTCGTAAACGCGCACATAATAGCTAATGTAGTGTGCGCACCAACTATTGTGCGTCACACTAAGAGGCACAATGAGTAAAAGGATATATATATATAGAGAGAGAGATGGTTGTTAGGAGCCGAATATGGAGTGAAACGTTCAGCGCTTTATTTTGGCCAGAATTTCACTGAAGAGCTGGTCTGAGAGATTGGAGAGTGAACGTGACATGGAGAGGATCGATGTAAAGAAGGTGTATCGTGTTTGTTAATTAAATAAACTGTAAGATTCTTTACATTCGTTAATTGAAGTTATTGTTCAAAAAGAGATATACCTGCACTGTTTGCAGCGGAAGTGTTCTGACTTTAACGTTAAATCACGCAGTGTGGATTATATCTGTGGCCAAGGGCGGACCTCGATCCCCCTAGACAACGAATCCGCCACAGGGGGCCGGGGGCCCAAAAGCGTTGTTTCCCCTTATAAAAAGCAAAGCCCTCACTCGCTGACTCACTCACTGATTCATCACTAATTCTCCAACTTTCCGTGTAGGTAGAAGCATGAAACTTTGGGAAGTTGTTGAGTAGCCTCTCTCTACGAAAATTGGAGTAAAAGAATTAAAAAAATAACACAAATGGGGGCCGGGGGCCCAAAAACGTTTTTTTTTCATAATATGGCCTATATAAAATTTGAAATTCACCAATTCTCCTATTTCCCGAGTAGGCAGAAGCATGAAACTTTAGGAAGTTGTTGAGTACAATCCCGCGATAGTAACGGGAGAAAAAATATTTAAATTATCACTTCCTGGGGGCCGGGGGCCCAAATGAAGTTTTTTTCCTTACATGAGCTATATAAAAACAGAAAATAACTAATTCTCCTATTTCCCGTGTAGGTAGAAGCATGAAACACTGTGTAGTTGATAAGTACACTTCCACGATGGTTGCAAGTTAAAAATTGTTTAAATTGTCACCTAATGGGGGCCGGGGGCCCAAATTTACTTTTTTCTTATATAAAAAACTTACTCATCACTAATTCTCCAATTTTCCGAGTAGGTAGAACACATGAAACCTTGGGGAGTTTTTACGTAGCCTCTCACGACGAAAACTGGCATAAAATAATTTTTAGATTCACAGTCATAGGGGCCGGGGGCCCAAAACCGTTTTTTTCCATATTTGGGCTATACTAAAATTAAATGAAGTTATTTCCTATAATGAGCTATATAAAAATAAAAATCACAAATTCTCATATTTCCCGTGTAGGTAGAAGCATGAAACACTGGGTAGTTGATTAGTACACTTCCGCGATGGTAACAAGCGAAAAGCAATTTTAAATCATCACTTACTGGGGGCCGAGGGCCCAAATGTAGTTTTTTTTCTTATATAAAAAACTGACTCATAACTAATTCTCCAACTTCCCGTGTAGGTAGAAGCATGAAACCTTGGGGAGTTGTTAAGTAGCCTCTCACGACAAAAATGGCATAAAAGAATTTTTAAATTCACACTCATGGGGGCCGGGGCCCAAAACATTTTTTTCCATATATGGGCTATATTAAAATTAAAATCACTAATTCTCCTATTTCGCGAGTACATAGAAGAATGAAACTTTGGGAAGTTGTTGAGTACACTTCCGCGATATCAACAGGCAAAAAGATATTTAAATTATCACAAACTGGGGATCGGGGCCCAAATGTAGTTTTTTCCTCATATGAGCTATATAAAAACTTAAAATCAATAATTCTCCTATTTCACGTGTAGGTAGAAGCATGAAACTTTGGGTAGTTGTTAAGTAACATTTCGCGATGATGACAGGTAAATATATATATATATAATTCTTCACTTACTTGGAGCCGGGGGCCCGAATGTAGTTTTTTCTTATATAAAAAACTGACTTATCACTAATTCTCCAACTTTCCGTGTAGGTAGAGGCATGAAACTTTGGGAAGTTTTTTAGTACAAACCCGCAATGGTAGCAGGCGAAATATAATTTTAAAATTCACACTCATGGGGGCCGGGGGTTGAATCTTTTGGAAGTTGTTGAGGACCCAAATATATTATATTCTTAATATCAGCTTTATAAAATTACTCATTACTAATTCTCAAATTTCCCTGTAGGTAGGAGCATGAATTTTCGAGAAGTTGATGAGTACACTCCTGTAAAATTCTATGGCATCCGTCCATCCTCATGGGATGATGGCGTTTCCTCCTGCTCCTCTACCCCCCTTCCCCTTTCTCCTGGCCCTTTTCTCCTCGCTCTTGACTGTAAGGGAAGCTTCCGCGACTTGGATGCCCTCGCGTACTTTAGCCCGCCAGGAGGTGCGTTCCTCAGCAATGGTTTCCCACGTTTTATGGTCTATCTGCGCCAGACTCATGTCTTTCTTGCAGACATCCTTGAAGCGCAAGCAGGGGCGTCCTCTCTTCCGCATACCAGTTGCCAGCTCACCGTAAAGCAGGGCTCTTGGAATGCGCTCCGAGTTCATCCTGCGGACATGTCCCAGCCACCGCAGGCGCCTCTCACTCAGGATTGAGTGCATGCTCAGCATATGACTCCTTCTGAGTACCTCGACATTCGTTATCTTGTCCTGCCACTTGATGTGCAGAATCCTGCGCAAGCATCGTAAGTGGAAGCTGTTGAGTTGCTTTGTTTGTTTGGCATAGGTCGTCCAGCACTCGCTGCCATAGAGGAGTGTGCTGAGCACGCAGGCCTGGTACACAGTGATTTTTGTCCTAGCAGTGAGCTGTGCATTGTTCCACACTCTTTTATTCAGCCTAGCCATTAATGATGAAGCCTTGCCGATTCTGGTTTCAATTTCCTTTTCCAGGGAGAGTGTGCTTGTGATGTTACTGCCAAGGTAGGTAAAATCATCGACGACATCCAAGGTGTTTCCCTCAATGGAGATTGCTGGGAAGCAGTCAGTTCCTTGTCTCATAATGTTGGTCTTTTTGAGGCTTATCGTTAGACCAAAATCTTTGCATGCCTCTGAGAACTTGTCGACCAAAAGTTGGAGACCTATCTCTGAATGTGAGGTAAGGGCTGCGTCATCCGCGAAGAGCAGCTCTCTAATTAAAACATTTTCCACTTTTCTCTTTGCACGGAGACGGCTGATGTTGTACAGATTTCCATCCGCCCTGGTATGGATGTTTACACCCTCGAAACAGTCCTCGAATGCATGACGCAGTAGCATCGAGAAAAAGATACCGAAGAGTGTTGGAGCCAGTACACAGCCCTGTTTGACTCCGCTACAGACTGGGAAGGGTTCTGAGGTGGCACCATCGAAGAGCACTGTGCTGTGCATATTGGTGTGGAAGGACTCGATGATGGAGAGAAGCCGCGGCGGGCATCCTATTTTTTCCAATATACGTAGCAGACCCTCGCGGCTGACCAGGTCAAATGCCTTTGTTAGATCTATGAAGGCAACAAAGAGGGCTTTCTGTTGCTCCCGACATTTCTCTTGTAGCTGACGGAGTGAGAAGATCATGTCCATTGTTGACCGGCCAGCCCGAAAACCGCATTGTGATTCTGGGTAGACATTTTGCGCCAGAATTTGCAGGCGTGCAAGGATCACTCTGGCAAAAGCCTTTCCCACAATACTCAGTAAGGAGATACCACGATAGTTATTGCAATCGCTGCGATCTCCTTTGTTCTTATAAAGCGTAACTATTTTGGCGTCACGCATGTCCTGTGGGATGTGACCGCGTTCCCAGCAATCGCATATGAGTTCGTGCAGAGGCTTCAGTAGTGCTGGCTGGCCGTGCTTAAGGACTTCTGCAGGAATGCCATCGTTGCCTGGGGCCTTCCCATTTCTCAGATGATCGATAGCCCTACCAAGCTCCTCTATTGACGGTGGAGCATCAAGCTGATCTAGAACTGGTAGATCTGGTATTCTTTCTATGGCAGAGTCAGATACTACATTCTGTGTCGCATAGAGTTCTAGATAGTGCTCAGTCCAGCGCCGCATCTGCTTGTCTCGTTCTGTGATCATCTCACCTGATTTTGTCTTGATTGGAGCTGACTTTGAAGTTGTGGGCCCAGTGGCCTTTTTTATGCCTTCGTACATTTGTTTTATATCTCCCTGATCAGCAGCAGATTGAATGCTTTTGCATAATTCCACCCAATAAGTGTTAGCGCAAAAACGTGCAGTCTTCCGGGCTGTGTTTCTGGCACTTCTGAGACATTTCAGGGTGTCAGGTCCTGGGGAAGCTTTGTAGGCCAGTAGAGCTTTTCTTTTTGTCTCCGTCACGGGATTCATTGTAACCCAGTGGGCCTCAAACCAATCTGCATTTTTTCTTTCCTTCCTCCCGAGGACGGCAAGAGAGGTGTTGTAAATAGTGTCTCGAATATGGAGCCAATTCGCATCGATTTGTTCTGTCCCTATAGCATCATGCGGATTGGGGATTTCTTTCTGCGAGGTGTTGGCTTTAAGAGCTTGCTCAAGCTTGGTGTTAAGTTGATCACTTATCTCAGGGCAGTTGATATTCTGCGTGTTGATGCGAGTTTTACCCTTGCTCTTTGAGTGACACAATTTCTTTGGTATTAATTTGATTCTGCTTGCGACCAAAGAGTGGTCTGTGTCACAGTCGGCACTGTGGTAACTGCGTGTTTGGAGCACACTGGCCAGATCAGATCGCCTGGTGAGAACCAGATCAAGCTGGTGCCAGTGCTTGGAGCGGGGATGTCTCCAAGACACTTTGTGGATGTCCTTGCATTTGAAGAATGTGTTAGTTACACACAGATTGTGAGTACTGCATAGCTCGAGCAGCCGCTGGCCGTTGTTATTAATTTTACCAATGCCATGTAAGCCGATGCTGGTGGACCAGGCTTTGTGATCTGCACCTACCCTGGCGTTGAAGTCACCGAGGAGGTATAGACTCTCATATGTGGGAATATTTGCTACTGCGGAGTCTAGAGCCTCATAGAAGTTGTCTTTTAACTCTTCTTCGGAGCAGAGAGTTGGTGCATACAGGCTGAGGATATGGGCTGCGCCAGATGATGTTGAAAGTTTAATGCCGAGTATCCTCTCAGTGCCAAGTGCCGCCAGTTCAACGTATGACATAAGAGAGTTTTTTATGGCAAAACCAACGCCATGCTGCCTTGGTCTGTCTGATGGTAGTCCTTGCCAGACAAATGTGTAGTTGGCCTCAACCACTTTGCCGTTTTCAGCCAGCCGCGTCTCCTGTAGACATGCAATGTCGATGCCGAGACGGGAAAGTTCCCTGTCAATGACCGCTGTCTTCCTTATATCTTCCGCACATGAGGGGTCAGAGTTAAAACCAGTGCAGAGGGTTCTGACATTCCAGCTTGCTAAACGAAGTGCTGGTAACTTCTTTCTTATTTTTTCAGTTGGTGCTTGGGTTTATGGCTTGCTTGTTGAGTTGATCACTCTGAGCCCCATGCACCCAATGGGGCAGGCGAGCCATGACGGAACATCACCTTACTGGCTGGGGGCTGCCCAGCTTAAGGCGGGCGGTAGATGCTCAGTGAGACATGGCGATCTCTCCCACCGTCTGGAACGACCCCTGGCGCCTAGCTCTACGCCAATTGAGCAATGGCTTATAACCGGTAACTGCCGCTCCACGTGTTGTGTCTACGCCTTGCGGCGAAGCTGGAGTGACCTCTCCAGGATTGGGTCGAGGAGGTAGAGAAGGAAAACACACACAGGAGGCTACGATAGCCTAGGCAGAGCTTTAGAAAGACCAGCTGTTGCCCAGGCAGCAGGCCCTCTCTCTCCACACAGATGGTGATTCCAGGGGAACAGCTTAGCTGATACAACAAGGTGCCATCTGCATCGCAGGAGTTGCCAGAGATATAGCGCATCGCAATAAAACTGCCTAAGGGACTCCGTCTCCTGATTTTCTGTTAGGGTTTACTCCCTTAGTCTCTCCGTGAACAGGTGTGGCCGCGAGACAACGGAGGTTTGAGATTGGAGTTTCCCTCTCCTAGATGAGCTACCTATCAAGGTTAACGAGCCCCATCTGCCCGAAGCGGCTGGTTTTAAGGCGCCAGCGGCCCGCCTTCACCCCTTCTCCTGTCAGTACCTGCAAAATTAACAAGCGAAAAAAATATTTAAATAACACTCACTAGGGGTCGGAGGCCAAAATATGTTTTTTTTCTTATATAAAAATTATTATTAAAAAATGACTCATCATTAATTTTCCAACTTCCTATACAGAAAGAATTATAAAACTTTTGAAACTTGCTGATTTAAAATTCCCACTCATTTATGGCCAGGGGCCCAAATGTAGATTTTTTTCTGATATGAGCTATATAAAAACTGGCTCATCATTAATTCACTATGAGCTACGCGCGGTGGCGTGTTTGGAGGTTGCGTTTTTGATAGGTGCGAGAGTGTGCAAAAGAATGTTGTCTTATTGACGTCAATTCAATATGTGTAGAATTTTAGAGAGTTTTCATCATATTGTTTAACGCACAGGAAGTGAACGCCATTAAAGCATTATTTAAGTTACTTGATTTTGTATACATTCCTTCGCCAAGTTATTCACGTGTCCCTGTTAATAACAGCAGAAATTTTATTTGAACACGTCTTCTCTTCGTGTATTACGCTTACAGTTATTTTGTAGGTATTTCAGACTTAGTGTATATAGTTCAGCACCCAATTCTATCAGCGTTCGATCCTCACACTCATTAATTATAATGAATGTGTCTATCGAGGTGATCAACATTGATCAAAGAACTGTATTTTACCGAGTGGTTTCCATGCCCGGAGATGGCGCCTGCCTTTTCCATTCTCTCAGTTACTTATTGCACGGCCATATCCTGCTTAGTCTTGATATTCGGAGGAATATAGTGTCTCATGTACTGGATGATTGGGAGAGGTTCAAGGTGTGGTCTGATGACGGTACAGGAGACAATTATACTACACATGAGCACTATAAGAGTGAAATGCTTAAGCCCTTCACCTATGGTTCTGAATGTGAGTTGATTGCTGCTGCTGAATTGTTCGGTTGTCGCTTTCAAGTGTACCGAAATGGACAAATCTTTTACACCTTTGGACAACCTCCAATGCCTCTTAAACGTCTAAGATTCACGTGTTACGATTTGAGTAGGGGACATTTTGATGTTTATGAAAGTTTAAACTCTCAAAATCAGGCTTCTAAGTTATTAATAAAACCGGTTGTATGCCTACAACTCTTGACAGAAGCCGAATGTCACGTTAACACACCAAGCCTTAGAATTACTAACGTAATTGTAACAGAGAACGAATCTCAAACCAATTGTGAGACAACACTGCACCCTATGTGAATCCAGTAAAAAGGAGGCGTGTCAAACGTCGTGGTAGATTTTCTGATGCAGGTAGACGGAAACAACGTCGTGACGCAGCTGTGAAAAATCCACAAGTACATAGAGACGCTGTCAGTAAATACTCTCAGGCAATCCACAAGTAAATAGAGACGCTGTCAGTAAATACTCTCAGGCCAATCCACAAGTAAATAGAGACGCTGTCAGTAAATACTCTCAGGCCAATCCACAAGTAAATAGAGACGCTGTCAGTAAATACTCTCAGGCCAATCCACAAGTAAATAGAGACGCTGTCAGTAAATACTCTCAGGCCATTCCACAAGTAATTAGAGAAGCTGTTTCTAGATACGATCCCAGTAATGACAAGCGACTCAAACGAAAACGAAATGTATGGCTCAAAAAAGCTGATTGTTGATGTGCGTACGACTCATATTTACAGTATGAATCTGAAAAAACTGTGAACATTGGATCTATGAATGTTGAATGTGAGTATTGTCAAGCTCTAAGGTGGAAATGCGAGTCTCCTGGATTGTGCTGTAACGGTGGTAAAGTCTCTCTCACTCATTTACATGAGCTTCCTGACCTTCTTGAGGGTCTGTTAAATGGTGAACATCCTCAAAATGAGCATTTTTTAAACAACATTCGAAAGTATAGCAGTGCATTTCAAATGACGTCATTTGGAGCTAACCGAATCGTTGAGGGAAATTTCATGCCTTAATTTAAAGTCCAGGGACAAATGTATCACCTGATTGGTAGTCCTTTACCTATGCCGACTAAGGAACATACATTTTTACACGCTTTTATTTAAGTCACAATGTTTGTATATTGTAGCCATCCATCCATCCTTCTATCTATCCATCCTTCCTTCAAAACTTGAAACGTAAAATTATACCACTTGTGATTGTCCGAGAGATCTAAACATTTTACCACAGATAGATCTTGGATGACAATGCATTGTATCAAAATTTCAGATCGATCGAATGTACCGTATTAAAATTATTGCACTTTTAGTTTTTAGTTTTCGTCTATATAAAATACTATCACTTGCGTCAATGAACCATGCCTCAATTCGCCCTAGAGGGATACAATTATTATAACTTTAAAAAGTACCATCAACATCAAGTCTTGCTGGCAGAAATATAAGCGTGATCGATTGCCGACATGGGGGTACGAGGTTCAATTCTCAGTTAGGGGAAAATGTTTTGTTTTTCTTGTATTATACATATTTAGTGCAATTTCTATATGTAAATAAAAGCGTGTCCTTTTTAAAAAAAATATTTTTTTACATTTTACTTATTGCAAATTTATTTCATCGCGGACGACGAAAAGGAAACACAAATGCGGTGCGCTAATGTCTCTGGACTGAACACGCCACTGGAGCAGAAATTACAAAAAATGCTGCATGAATGTAACACTTATATCCAAGATTTCCAGTCGGTACTTGACAGAATGTCAGATACAGATACATACTTCATAGTTGTTATTAACGCTGACAAAAAGCCATTAAATGCCCACAAAGGCCTGTTTAATAAACCTACAGTACGTGAAGTTGGTGTTGTCATTGTTGGGCAAGCGTTTGAGAATAGGGATATTGTCTTGAAAAGTAGAGACAACAAACTTCAACGCATTAAGGAAAGCCACAGGTCCTATGATGCACTTCAATATCCCCTCATGTTCTGCTATGGTGAAGACGGTTATTCTGCTTCTATACCTCAAGTTCACGCTGTCAGCAAGTTAGCTATGAAGAAAACAGTCTCTGCAGCAAACTTCTACTCATACCGGCTTATGATCAAAAGCATTATAATAATACTATCCTTTACTATCGAGCTTTATTGAATCAGTTTTTAGTTGATATGTATGCAACAATTGAAACAGAAAGATTGAATTTTATAAGACTAAATCAAAAGAAACTACGAGCAGAACAGTACATCCACCTAAAAGATGCCATAGACAAAAACGACACTAATTTAAATGAAATTGGTCAAGCTGTGATATTACCATCGTCGTTCACTGGAGGACCTCGCTATATGCACGAGTCTACACAAGACGCAATGACATACGTACGTCATTATGGCCGACCTGACTTATTTATCACATTTACTTGTAATCCAAAGTGGACTGATATCACTAACGTTCTCCTACCACGTCAAAGACCTCACGATCGACACGACGTCATCAGCCGAGTGTTTCACTTGAAAATTCGCAAAATGATGGACTTGCTGACCAAGAGTAACATTTTTGGCTGTAAAACTTGTTACATGTACACCATATAGTGGCAAAAGCGAGGACTTCCCCATGCACACATTCTGTTGTGGTTAAAGGATAGGTTTAGGCCAGCTGTCATCGATCAAGTGATCTGTGCTGAACTTCCTGATCCACAGACTGACCAATCCCTCTACGAAATAGTAAAATCCACCATGATCCACGGACCATGTGGACCTCATAATATTAAATCCCCCTGCATGATAAACGGAACATGTAGTAGAAAATTCCCGCGTCCCTTCATCTCAGAAACTCAGGCAGGAGAAAATGGTTATCCTCAGTACCGCCGGCGCGCTCCAGGTAATGGCGGTCATACAGCTAACATTAATGGAGAAGATATCGACAACAGATGGGTAGTCCCATATAATCCTGTGCTGTCCCTCTTCTTCAATGCTCGCATCAACGTTGCATTTTGCAATTCAGTAAAATCGATAAAATACATATGCAAGTATATTAACAAGGGAAGTGACCAGGCAGTATTTACAAAACAAAATCAATGTGACGAAATATCTCGATACGAAGCTGGACGTTACATCAGTAGCTCTGAAGCAGCGTGGCGCATTTTCCGTTTTCCCCTTCACGAACGTTACCCTCTGGTCGTTCATCTTGCTGTGTATCTTGAGAACGGGCAAAGAATGTATTTCATTATTTGCAATGTTGTCAATAAAGTACGCAATCCACCACACACGACACTGTTAGCATTCTTTTACCTTTGCAAACGCGATGATTTTGCAAAACAACTTCATTATAATGAAATTCCATCCTATTATGTGTGTAATAACAACATGTTTTGTCGGAGAAAGCAAGGGAAGACTGTGCCAGGACATTCGGGAGTGAAAAGAGATAATGTGTTGGGACGATCTACACTGTGCACCCGAAAAACTCTAAATGCTACCATCTTCGGCTGCTGCTCTACGAAATCAAAGGTCCCAAGTCTTTTGAATGTCTGAGAATAGTTGGTGGTGTCTTACATCCAACCTATAAGTCGGCCTGCAGGGCCCTTGGTTTGTTACAGGACGATATCAAGTGGGACGAGACTCTACAGGACGCTTCCCTGTCTCGGTCACCTCAAATGATCCGTGAACTCTTTGGTGTCATGCTGGTGTTCTGCCAAATGGAAAACCCATTACGCCTATGGGTAAAACATAAAGACAGCCTAGCAGAAGATGTTTGGAGACAGACTGAAAGAGCTCATAAGGGAACATAAGTCGAAAAATGGTCTCATTTGATTTATAACGAGTGTCTACAGTTGCTTGAAAACTATGTGATTGATATTGGAGGTAAATCTCTTAAACATTACGGTTTGCCATCACCTTTGAAAGAACTGACAGGAATTAATTCAAATCCAGAGTACTTGAGAGAGACATCTTACAACACCTCGCAGTTGGCCAACACAGTTACAAATAACGAGATGTTACTAAACAGTGACCAAAAGACAGTTAATGAGCAAGTCACGAGAAGTGTTGTCTCGGGCACTGGCACGGTGTTTTTCCTTGATGCTCCAGGAGGAACTGGCAAGACATTTCTTATAAACCTTCTTCTTGCAAAAATCCGAGCAGAAGGTAACATTGCCATAGCTTTGGCTTCTTCTGGGATCGCAGCGAGTCTTCTTGAGGGTGGCAGAACAGCTCATTCAGCTATTAAGCTGCCTCTGAACCTCAGCGATATTGAATCTCCAATGTGCAACATAAAGCAGAGCAACACGGCTGAAGTACTACGACATTGTCAGCTTATTGTCTGGGATGAATGCACAATGGCACACAGAGGAGGTATTGAGGCTTTAGACAGGACACTCCAAGACATCCGAAACACCAACAAAGTTATGGGAGGCTTGACAGTGTTGTTAGCTGGAGACTTCCGGCAAACCTTACCAATCGTACCCAGAGGAACACGTGCTGATGAAGTTAAGGCATGTCTGAAGTCTTCCTACCTATGGCCACAAATCAATAATATTACCTTAGAAATAAACATGAGGGTTCATTTGAATGGCGACAAAAAAGACGGGGAGTTATCTTCTATTCTAATGAGTATAGGAGATGGCACCTTCATTCAGGAAAATTGTAAAATAAAAATTCCTACAAATCACTGTCACCTCGTGAATACCTTGGAAATCCTCCTTGAAAAGGTTTACCCGAATCTAAAAAATCTCCATGAATATGACGTGTCATGGTTAAGGGAGAGAGCTATCTTGACACCAAGGAATGACATGACTACGACTATAAATCATATTTTAATTAAAGATTTACCTTCACAAGTAAAAACATATAAGTCAGTTGATTCAGTTGTGGAAGTGGAAGACGTAGTGCAATATCCGGTAGAGTTTCTTCACACTCTGAATCCTCCAGGAACTCCTGAGCATGAGCTAATTTTGAAGGTTGGGGCACCGATAATGTTGCTGAGAAACTTACAGCCACAGAAACTTTGTAACCGCACAAGACTTCAGGTCACGTGTTTGCACAAAAATCTAATTGAGGCAACTATTTTTACTGGCCATGGCTCAGGGGAGACAGTTTTTATTCCTCGCATCTCAATTATACCTTCTGATATGCCATTTCGATTTAAGCGCCTCCAGTTTCCAGTAAGGCTCTGTTTCGCAATGACAATAAACAAATCTCAGGGACAGACCTTACAAAAGGTTGGCATTGATTTAAGGCAAGATTGCTTTTCGCATGGGAAACTGTACGTTGCATGCTATAGAGTACGCTCAGCAAGCAGCTCTAGTCATTTTACAACCGGAGGGCCGAACTGACAATATTGTATACACGGAAATACTTAATAAATAATTATTTGTGTATTTTCAATTTTCAATCGTCTTAAAGACTTAGATTTTATAAGTAAAAAATTAAAGCAGTAATTGAAGCAACAGTTTTGACAGGCTGTGCTAAAGGAGAAGATGTCTTTTTATCCATACTCCCATTAATGCCAACATACAATGAATTTAAATTTAAACGTATTCAGTTCTCAATTCGGAATATCTATTAATAACACATAAGGACAATCACTGTCGGTAGCTGAAATAAATTTGAACGACCCCTGTTTTTCTCATGGACATTTGCCTGGTGATACATGGCTGCCGTAAAATATATTTTCTTTGTGTTTCGTCAAAATTTTGTAAAGCCCAATTTAAAAAGAAGATTATAAAAAGAAGTACTGCTATTTATTTTGTATGTCAAAGATTTTTCTGTGTTTAAATGTACATACAAATTAAATGTACGTTAAGGCTTACAATTACTCTAATTACATATTTAATATTGTTTTATTATTCTCTCTCTCCTCTCCTCCCCCCTCTCTCTCTCTCTCTCTCTCTCTCTCTCTCTCTCTCTCTCTTTTTAAAGCCTTTGAGACTGCATTGTTTTAAAACACATCTTTCCAAATTAGAAAAAAAAATCAAATATTTTCTTTGACTGATAAATTTAGATTATTTGCACACTTATGTCAATATATTTTTGTTCAATTTAAATGTAAATGTTTTTTTTACTTAAAGCGTGTACACATATTTCTGTTCATTTTTCTATGTAAAGCGCGTTGAAAGCTGCGGATAGCTTGATTATCGCGTTATAAAAATTCTCAAATTGTTATAATCAATCCAATTGTTATGATACTACAACGTGCCTTTACAAGTGAAGGTTTTAAGAAATCCTGTCAGATAACATTTATTGATTTTTTAATGTTCATGGTTTTTCCTAAATTAAACGAATTATTTTAAGGAGATTATTGAAGGCCAACTTCTGCTTTAAAATTTCTTTAAATGAAGTTACACATCATGACACTACATGTCTTTTATAACTGCCAAAATACCAACCGGATACCATGCATTATGTTTAAATACACATTTATCAATGTATATTACAGAGAAAAGCATTGATCTATAAGAAGTGTCCGTTTTCAAATCTTTAGACCTATATTCTGTTCAAAGAAAATGTTATTAAAACCCTTAAAACCTACCAACATTGAAATTATTATTTAATGGGCGTACACCAAATAACAAATAAGACTTTTGAAAGGTGTATTATCGTAAAATTTAAATTCAATTCCATTGTGTACAAAAAAAAACAATTGAGTAAATTATAGTCATGTTTCAGATACAGAAAACTATTTTTTTACAGAGGAAAACAATATCATTAGTTCCAGTATAATTGAAATAATCTATGTGTAACAGATTTTACTATTAGAAATTATTAACAATAATAACGTCTGTGTTAGTAAAATGTGTGAAATAATTCGTTTAAGTTCTGGAGAAAAAAATCAATATTAAGCGTTAACGTTAAATGGAAGCCGATTTTACTGAAATGCATATTTTACAGATAGAATGTCGCTTATGTAGAAATTATGAATTCATCTATTGAAAGTCTAAGTGACAACCTTTCAAATAGGCAATAGTCTACTGATACATGGCTGCCGTAAAATATGTTTTCTTTTTGTTTTTGAATACATTTTTAAAGCTTAATTTAAAAAGAAAATTATCGATAAAAAAGAAGTACTTGCTATTCATTTTGTATGTCAAAGCTTTTTCTGTGTTTAAATGTACCTATCAATTTATTGTACGCTAAGACTTACAATTACTCTAATTACAGATTTAATATTGTTTAAAATTATTCATTGCAAATTTAAAGAGAAAGATTACATATTACAATTTTCAAAGTAAAAGGGTTTATTGAATCTATACCTTCACTTAAATATTTGGCAAACGTCTCTCTCTATCTCTCTCTCTCTATCTCTCTCTCTTTCTATCTCTCTCTATCTCTCTCTCTCCCTTTCCCTATCTTTTCTCTCTCTCTCTCTCTTTTGTGGTAAAAATAGAATTCTCTGTTATTAAACATTTGTAGTATTTCTACTACTTTATTAAGCCTACTTAAAGCCCTCAAGACTGCATTGTTTTAAAACACATCTTTTCAAACTTTACTTTTCCAAATTTAAAAAAAATCAAATATCTCTTTGACTGACAAATTTAGATTATTTGCACAATCATGTAAATATTTTTGTTTAAATTTAAATATGCATGCTGCTGGTTTTTTTTTACTTAAAGCGTGTACAAATATTTGTGTTCATTTTTCTATGTAAAGCGCGTTGAAAGAAGCTGCTAGCTGGATTATTGCGCTATATAAATTCTCAAATTGTTGAAATCAATTCAATTGTTACTATACAACGTGACTTTAGTGGTGAAGGTCTTAAGAAATCGTGTCAGATAATTTTTAGTGATTATTTAAAGTCAAAGTTCTTTTCCTAAATAGAATACACGAATTATTTTAAGGAGATTATTGAAGGCCAACTTCTGCTTTAAAATTTCTTTAAATTAAATTACACGTCATGACACTACATGTCTTTTATAACTGCCAAAATACCCACCGGATACCATGCAATATGTTTAAATACACATTTATCGATGTGTTATTACAGAGAAAAGCATTGATCCATCAGAAGTGTCCGTTTTCAAATCTTTGGACCTACAGTCTGTTCCATGAATAATGTTATTAAATCATTTATATTAACTCGTGGTGTCTGCGGCCGCCCGACCGACCGACCGACCGACCGCCCTTGTCGCCAAAACTTTTGAGCAATTTTTAACCCACTTGCTCGTAAGCTAGCGAGCTGAAATTTTGCAGGCAGTTTCGTACCGATAATAAAAACAATTTATCAAAATTTGAGATCGATCGCATGTACCGTAATTAAATTATTGATTTTTTAGATTATTTTATTTATTCCTATGTATCATGCTATTTTTTGAGATAGAGCGTCGCGGTGCGTATTATATTGAACAACCTTTCTGTCGCGCAATAAGGTGCGTATTTTATTGACAGCTCTTTTTATAAACATATTCCTGATTGGTGCGCATTATATTAAACATGTTTTACGACACAACTGCAATTTTTTATTTCTGGATGGTCTGGCGCTGCGTATTATAATGAACATTCTTTTAATTACTTCTCGTACATAAAGGATTTATAGTCAAAAACTTGGTTTTTTTACGGTTTTTCTTATTGTTAAACCCTTAAAACTCACCAACATTAAAATTATTATTTAATGGGCTTACATCAAATAAGACTTTTGAAAGGTGTGTTAATGTAAAATTTAAATTTAATTTCAAAATATATATATATATTTTAAAACTATTGCTTAGTCACATGTAGAAATTTTCATTGGAAAGTTTATTTGATCGTAACATTCTTGGCATATAAGATATTGTCGTAGGTGTACCAAAACAAATATATATCTAATATATAAAGCTCAAATGTTTGTATGTTTGTATGTTTGTGTGTTTGTATGTTTGTATGTTTGTATGTTTGTATGTTTGTATGTTTGTATGTTTCACTTTTCGACTTTCTGTTAGACAATCACGGAAAAACCAAATGACGGACGGGGACCAAATTTGGCAGGACGGTTCCTTTTACCCAGAAGGTGGTTTTAAGTTAGTTTTTGTAATTGTCCCTTTTGCCCGAATGCCGTAAATTAAATAATCAGAAAATGCAGAGACAAAGAATAAAAAATGTAACCTCATTTCTCTATTGAACAAATTTACGCGGACGTTCAAATGCCGTTCAAAGCGAGTTACTTTTGGTGACGTTTTTTTCCCCAATGTCAATACTTTATTTTCAGCCGTGCGCATTTGAAAAAATATTATAATGTCTAATTACGGTGCGCACATTTTCGTGTACGCTTCATAATTTGAGCTGTGTAGTACAAAGAATTGTCATTTTCTTTACTGTCACTTTCTATATATTAGATAGACACGTAAACATATTTAATTACAACTGCCACACAGATGCATTAGATTTAATTGTTTAAACGTTTAAATTTAATTGCGAATTTGTTTTAATTATTTTCTGTTCCATAACTCGACATTTAATGAAAAACCTATTTATGTAATAATTTTGTCAGTATTTTTTTCAAGGCTTCATTTTTAGCGGTGCACGTTTTAAAATCTTTTATCACCTGATTACTGTGCGCACATTTTCGTGTACGCATCTTAAATTTAGCTGTGTCCTATTAATATAACATTTATATTTTGTTTGTCTTTTACATAAGCTGTCGTCTTTTACATAACCTATACACGTATACTATTTAAACTTAGGCTACCGGACTTATTAACATAAGTAGATTAAACTAAATAAAATGATCCTGAAAACGCTTAATTATTTTGTATTGCGAATTGAATATGCTATGTTCATTCCTTTGATGATGGATTAACATAGGCCATTTTTAAAATCGATTATTGTGATGGTTTCACATGCATTTTTAACATAAAATTGATTTGTTTTGTTTGTTTTTTTAAAATTAGTCATTTCTTTATTTATCTTTATTATCTTTATCTTATAGACGCTGTTGCAAATATTGTATTGATTACAAATGTGTTACATTGCAGTGTCGTAAATATATAAGAGCTTTTTTCAGAGATCTTTTGGAAAAATGTCAACAAAGCAGTGGCCTTTTTTTAATGGATACAAACAAACAAACATAAAAATATCAACTGAGCTTTATATATTAGATATGCGTTTAAATTATTTTATTTCAATTATTTTCACGATGCATTGTATTAATATTTTACATGCAATGAATAAAATTGGGATTTTTTAAAATTTAATTCATAACTCGACATTTAATTAAAAACCATAGATGTAGCGAGTTTATTTTATGTTGAAAGTGATGGCCTATGTCAAATAAACGTACACTTTAAAACTGTTTACTTAAGCTTTATATACACTATACATTATAAACTTTCGCTACCGAACGTATTAACAAAAGTTGACTAAATTTAATGAAGTGATCCTGAAAACGCTTAATTAATATGAATTGCGAATTGAATATGTTTTTATGTTCATTACTTTGTATTCAGAATAGCATAGGCCATTTCTAAAATTTCCTTTTAATCATTTTTAAGATGCACCTATGAACAGACGGTTGAATCTTTTTTTTTAAAATGTATTTTATTTTTCAGATATAAAATCTGGTGTGTGTGTGTGCATTGAATATAATTTACAAAATATGATGCTTATCCGAAATAGGGAACACAAAAAAAAAGATTCCTTTTTGAAATTATACACATTGCTTATAAACCGTAAATATAAATCGTAAAATATAGAGACATAAAAATGTTAAATATTATTTCCCTGTTTAGACAATTATGAATACATCAAAATGAAGAGTTATTTTGGTCCAGTACATCTACTTTATAACAAGACTTTATTTTATGCGGCCAGCTTTCTATATGTCTAAATATGGTGTGCACATTTTTTTATATCATTTTAATACGACCGTTTTTTTTTAAAATAGTATTTTAGAAAGTACATTTATAATTTTGTTTATTTGCGCTATGAGTCAATTAGCTTTTGCCTTTTAAAGGGATAGTGCCACATGTTCTTTATCTCATAGACGTGGTTACAATTGTTATATAACTTACTATTGTGATACGATGCAGTTTCGTAATTATACATTAAATTTTTGAGTGACGAGGGTGGTAGAGCTCTTTCGGAAAACCTATAAGTTATGTTAATTTTGTACAAGTGGGAATGAAATTGTAAATTTTTTAACTTTATATATTGCCCAGAATGGGCCCTGGGACCCTAAATGTCGTTTTTATCTTATATGAGCTATATAAAAAATAGTTTCTACGTTAGCTACTTAGTAAATGAATAGATCATCACCAAACTTTGCATACAAAAACTTGGTAGCCTATATTAAAATCCTATAGACAGTGAACTTCTAATGCCAATATCTTCGGGGCCGGGGCCCCAAATATCTTTTTTCGTATATTTTTAAAATATTTTTCCTATTTACTTTTTAAAGAGCTAGAGAAATATAGCCACAATAAAAATGAACTAAAATGAACAGGTTTTTGAAATTGACCTCTTGCACCGAATGGGCCAGGGCCCCTTAATGCTATTTTCCCCCCTATTGTAGGTATATAAAAAGTAGTTTAAGAGTTAGATATTGACAAAAAAACTGGATTTTGACAAAACTTAGAATATAAAAAACTTAAGAGCCCATATTACTATAGGGCACTGAACTCTTAATTTCCATTCCTTCGAAAAAGTCTTTTTTACTGAACTTTAATCATTGTATTCCCTATTCAATTTTACACGATATTGAGGAATATATATTAAGTACAATAGATAAAAACAACATTAAGGGCCCCAGGGCCCATTCTGGACAAAGATATAAAGTTCAAAACACCTGCTAATTTCAATTTGTATAATAATGGATACATGTGTCATTATTTGTCAAGATTGGTAATGACTGAATAGTGAATAAAATCTTAAACGTTTAAGAAATGAGTACAATGGCAATAAAAAAAACTATAATATCACTCATTTTGGGGCCGGGGCCCTTAATATCGTTTCTTCTTTTGTACGCTATTTAATGATTAATTTATTTATCCGTTTGCTATGAAACTTGGATTTTTTTTTCAAACTTCCACGAAGATTTCTTCAGGATTATTTTTAAACATACCACTCATTGTTTTCTTTAAATTTATTCCTTTTTACTTTGATCGTTGCAACGCACGACGGGTCTACTAGTATATATATATATATATATATATATATATATAAATATATATATATATTAGGGCTGTTATCGATTAATTTTATTTTAATCGTTAACTTTTGAAAAATTAATCGATAATTAATCGATAATTTCGATTAAATCCAAAAATAAACATTTATGACATCATTAAACTTAAAATTCCAAGGGAAGTAACAAAACAGGTAATTGACATTTTTATTTTATTGAGTTATTTCCCCTGTCTCAATGACCTTGAAAAATAAGAATATTTTTAACTAAATGTTATGTCTTTAAATTTTAAATCCACACAAACAATTGAAATCAAAGTTATGCATACAATGGTAATAATGTCTAACTCAAAAATTAACAATGGAAAATATTGCTAAGTCTCATTTCTCAAGTGTTATTTCAAGCCATTGATACATAAAGGTCCAATGAGACGCGTTCTTATAAAAAAAAATGTATCTTTGAAAAATAATTACGTTAATTTAAAAAAAAATATTTAAAAAAAAGGATCAGGATTTGTAATTAACAAAACTTTGGCTTAACTTTCCAGTTATATGTCTAAAACTAACTGTGCTGATGGAACTCATGCTATCACTGTCTGCCATTTTTAGTTGACGTTAGCAGGCCCACATAAATTAATTTTTAATAAAATACATTGTAATATTAGGCGGGAGAAGTTTGTACGTCAAAAAAAAATTATTATTATTTTTTAACTAGGGGTTGTAGGGCGCCTAAGGCGTCCACATCGGCTTTAGGGCGCTTACGGCGCCCACTTTTTTGTCAAAACCCAAGTAAATTATCCTTGTTTGATAAATACGAAAAATTAAACTTCCTGAAATGTACACAAAGTATTTTATAATTATAAATCCTCAAATCCTATTTTTACACCGTTCTCTTTTCCAAAATTAAGATACAAGCTAAAGCAATGACGTCATATAATTTTTTTACAGCACGTCTTTAATTGATAATTATTTTGCACACCTTTTAGCGCGCCTTGTATTAAATATAAGATCAAACAATGACGTCATATTAAATAATTTTACAGTGCTAATCACGACACAATTTTTCAACTGCTATAGACTGTTGTACATCGTTCCTCAGCGTTCCACATCCAGCCAGCCGGTGACTTGGACTATTATTTTATTTATAATTAATTATTTATTAATTTTTAAAAAATGAAATATTATAAATATTTTCTTTAATTTTAATCGAATTTTTTTCGATTAAAATTATTTTAATCGATATTTAATCGATAAAAATTTTAACGATTAATCAAGAGATTAATCGATAATTTCCGCAGCCCTAATATATATATATATATATATATATATATATATATATATATATATATATATATATATATATATATATATTCAGATATCTTAATTTATTAGTCTCATTTCTTTTTGAATTTTTTTACTAAATAAAAGAAGATGTGTTGTTAATTTTCATTGTTCGGATTCAATTTGTAATAAAATGAATTTAACATTAAACTAAATGTTCATTAGTCTGATAATTAAAATGCAACGATTTGTTTTTCAATGGTGTAGTAATTTGTATTGATAAAAAAGAAGTACTTGCTATTCATTTTTTATGTCAATGCTTACATTAAACTAAATTTTCATTAGTCTGATAATTAAAATGCATCGATTTGTTTTTCAATGGTGTAGTAATTTGTATTGATAAAAAAGAAGTACTTGCTATTCAATTTTTATGTCAAAGCTTTTTCTGTGTTTACATGTACCTATCAATTTATTTTACAACAAGACTTACACTTACTCTAATAACATATTTAATATTGTTTAATTATTCATTGCAAATTTAAAGAGAAAGATTACATATTTCAATTTTCAAATTAAAAGTGTTTATTGAATCTATACCTTCACTAAAACAATTGGCAAACGTCTCTCTCTCTCTCTCTCTCTCTCTCTCTCTCTCTCTCTCTCTCTCTCTCTCTTTCTCTATCTATCTTTCTTTCTCTCTCTCTCTCTCCTTTGTGGTAAAAATAGAATTCTCTGTTATTAAACATTTGTAGTATTTCTGCTACTTATTAAGCCTACTTACAGCCTTCAAGACTTCATTGTTTTAAAACACATCTTTTCAAACTTTACTTTTCCAAATTAAAAAAAAATTAATGAACTTCTAACGTCTGTTCCTTCGGGGCCGGGACCCAAAATATTGTTTTCGTAAACATTTAAAGCTTTTTTACATTTAGATTTTAAATAATTTAAATAAATATAGACACGTATCCCTATCATGACCTAGATTGAAATCTTCATACCTTATGAGATATGCAAATACTGCATTCACTTTGCACGAGGGTCCTTAATGTCATTTTAGTACACATTTTATTTTACACGACCTTGACAAATATTGAAAAACAAGTATATCCATCATGATCCAGACTGAAATCCATTGGTGTTTTAAATTGGTTTGAAACGGGTTTTCAACGCTTACTAAAATCCTAACCTCCGCAGCGGAGCGCGGGTATTTTGCTAGTCTATACTAATGGTGTAGTAAAAGCCCTGACTCACTCACTCACTGATTGATTCATCACTAATTCTCCAAATTCCCGTGTAGGTAGAAGCATGAAACTTTGTGAAGTTGTTAAGTAGTCTCTCGTGACGAAAATTGGCGTAAAAGAATTTTAAAAATCACACTCATGGGTGCCGGGGGCCAAAAAACGTTTTTTTTCTTCCAATATGGCCTATATAAAATTAGAAAATCACCAATTTTCCTATTTCCCGAGTAGGCAGAAACATGAAACTTTAGGGAGTTGTTGTGTACAAACTCGCAATGGTAACGGGTGAATAAAGAATTAAATTATCACTTCCTTGTGGGCCGGGGGCCCAAACTGAAGTTTTTTTCCTCCTTATATGAGCTATTTAAAAACAGAAAATCATTGATTCTCATATTTCCCGTGTAGGTAGAAGCATGAAACTTTGGGAAGTTGTTGAGTACAATCCTGCGATGGTAACAGGTCAAAACAATATTTAAATTATCAATTACTGGGGGCCGGTGGCCAAAATGTAGGTTTTTCTTATATTAAAACTGACTCATCACTAATTCACGGCTTTCCCGTGTAGGTAGAAGAATGAAACTCTGAGAAGTTGATAATAACACTTCCGAGATGGTACCAGGAGAAAAAACTATTTAAATTAACACTTTCTGGGGACCGGAGGCCCAAAAGAATTTTTTTTTAATATTGAAAACTGACTCATCATGAATTCTCCAACTTCCCATTTAGGTAAAAGCCTGAAACTTTGGGAAGTTGTTGAGTAACCTCTCGCAAAGCAAATTTGCGTAAAAGAATGTTAAAATTCACTCTCATGGGGGCCGGGGGTCCAAGAGTGTTTTTTTCCTTATACTGAAATCCGCCTTATTCTCCACTTTCCCGTATAGGTAGAAACATAAAACTTTGGGAATTTGATGAGTCCACTCTCTCGATGGTAGCATGAAAAAAATATTTAAATTATCACTCACTAGGGGCCGGGGGCCAAAATGTACTTTTTCTTATATAAAAACTGACTCAAATCTAATTCTATGATTACTTTTCCATGAAACTTTTGGAAATTATTGAGTACACTCCCGCGATGGTAACATGCCAACAACCAATATTTCAATTTTCACTCACTGGGGGCCAGGGCCTAATTTTTGTTCTTATATAAAAAGTTAATCATCACAGATTCTCCATTTTCCCGTGTAGTTAGAAGCATGACATTTTGGGAAGTTGTTGAGTACATTCCCGGAATGGTAACAGGTGCATTTTTTGTTTAATTATCACTCACTGGGGCCCGGGACACAAAAGTAATATTTTTCACTTATATGAGCTAAATTACAAAAACAAAAACACTTTGGATACTGTGTAAATGTATTTTAAAAAAACTTGGAAGATAAAAACTTGATTGCCTATATTAAAATTCGTAAGGGCATTAAAATTATTGTTTTTCAATAATTTGTAGCCGAGGGCCCCTAATCTCTTTTTTTGTAAACATTTAAGACATTTTAACCATTCGATTTCACTCAATATTTTGAAAAAATGTTTACTAATAAATATATTCATCATAATCCAAATTGACATAAGCTGTTGTTTTGAAATAAGGGCGGATAGGGCCCCCGGCCCTTATTTTCGTTTTTTTAAAAGACGTATTAATTGTAAATTTATTTTATTCATCCCCCGGCCATTAAACTTTAGGAGTGTTTTGGGTACGGTCAATTGAAGGTTTCTGGCATTAAAAGTAAAAGTTTTAAAAACACTACTTATTCCGGCTGGGGGCCCGTATTCCATATTTTAACATTAGTTATATAAAAGGTAATTTAAAATGTGGCTTCTAGGTAAATGGATGATCTATGGCAAAATTTTATTTTAAAAATAAAATAAAATTATATATGGTAATGAACTATTAACGTCTTTTCCTTTGGGGCCGTGAACCAAAATATTTTTTTTTCGTAAACATTTAAAGCTTTGTTACTTTAAAAATAATTTAAATAAATATAGTCACATTTCTCAATCATGACCTAGATTGAAATCCTCAGACCTTATGAGATATTCACATCCTGCATCCATTTTGCACGGGGGCCGAAATGTCATTTAAGTACCCATTTTATTTTACACGACCTTGACAAATATTGACAAACAAGTATATCAATCATGATTAAGACTGAAATCTATTGGTGTTTTGAATTGGTGTGAAATGGGTTTTCAACGCTTATTAAAATTCTAACTTCCGCAGCTAAGCCCGGGTATTTTGCTAGTATTATATAAAATATACTATTTCATATGAAAATATTTATTATTTTAAGATTAAAGAAAATAAACACTCAAACGATAAGAAATTACTTAACAAAAATACAGAATATAAGAAATAATTGCAAATATACAAATGTACTGGCGTCTCATATGTGAGTAATACCCATGAAAGGATCTACAAAGAAAAGTGAGTTATAATACGATTTGGTACTTTTGACACAAGAATTATATAAAACTTGTCCTTCTTGTTGCATTATATTCATAAATTGTGGGCTATGCATCTTAGGTATTGCCTACATTTAACATAACTGATAAACCATCGCACATTTCCACAAGTGTTTTGCAGGCCGTAGTTCGCCGACAGCCCAGAATCAGTCAACCACACCAAGTACACAGGATGCCAGGCATTATTACTGAGTTTCCTGTACAAATGTAATATTTAGTTTTCTGGGTTAGAAGGGGGGAGATGGGTATTTTTTAAAAATTTAATGGCATATACTTTTTTTTAAACCACGTTTTTATTAACTTGCTTTCGTGTCCGTCTGTCCGCAATCTTTCAAATTTTCCAACGTAAAAGTAAACCTTTGATGGTCCTAGAGATCTCAAAATTGTACCACATATAGATCTTGGATGACAATACATTGTGTCCAAATTTCAGATCGATCGAATGTACCACAATTAAATTATTGTATTTTTTAGTTTATCCCTATATAAGCATCAGTATCCGTCTGCCGTAATTCCATTTTACGTGCCGAGTTCATCCCGTGACCTCATTGCAGTGGTACTAAAACGTTGGGCGGGTGCTGATGAGGTGTTTGGTAAAATAAATAGAGCTAAAAAAGATTTGTTAAAAAAACGTTTTTATTAGGGGACTAAAAAGAATACAATAAATAAAGGTAAAAAAGGATTTTTAAAAACCACATTTTTATAAGTGGACTAAAAGAAGAAAATAATTTAAAACTTATAAGTTCAGGTATTTTGATTTCATATGACTAAAAACGTGGGGCGGGCGCTTATGAGGTTTTACATATGCAGTTCACTCATTCTCTCACTTATAGATCTCTCTTTTGCCTTTTCTATTATAAATCTTTAATTTTTATACCAAACACCCGCCCAACGTGGTTTTTAAATATCCTTTGTTACCTTTATTTATAAAAAATTAGACGATATAAATCTTTATATATGTTTTTTTAAGGTTTATGAGAATATTATTTGGCTATCCGAATTTTTTTATAAACTATAAACCCCACCCAAACCCCCCCCCCACCCCCACCATTTACAGTTTCAGCACAACTGGACATTTGTAACGAACATTTGTAAAAACCAGAAGCTCAGTATGGATTTAGGTAGTTCAGAAGATAAGTCCTTATAGACATGCGGTCGTGGTAAATAATTAAAAATATTTGGTTGATGCCAATAACCAAATAGAAAAAAATAGAATTTTGCAGTGCTGTTCGAGATTTTAACATTAACCACTGTCCATTAAAAATAAAACTGTCACTACGGAAATTTAAGAATAGACGTCATGGACAATAAATGCAAATATTACTTTCAAGTTTTTAAAAACAGCCACTTTTATAGATCGCACTGAAGATAATAACTAGCAGCTGTGATGGGTGATACTAAATGTATTTTATAGAAGGTACAAAGCAGTTGTAATAGATGACTTAATCCTCTTTTATAGATGATCAAGACCATAATTGTCCTAAGTATAATACAGAGCTGTT
Organism: Ampullaceana balthica; assembly: GCA_944989445.1. Taxonomy (NCBI): domain Eukaryota; kingdom Metazoa; phylum Mollusca; class Gastropoda; family Lymnaeidae; genus Ampullaceana; species Ampullaceana balthica. Next base: position 82,147 of record CALYLW010001282.1, on the reverse strand, counting down.
ATCTCTATAGATACACATAAGAGCAGTTATCATGGAAAATACAGAGTACCGATGATGTATGATGTATGATAAACAGCAGTTCTAATGTAAAAAAGCAATGATAACAAATGGTACAGGAAATTAATCATTTGAGATACAGAAAGTATATCAACAGACTGAACCATATTCAACCACCGGAAACGTTTCTAAGAATTACCCCAGTCAATAGTTTGATGTCCTTAAAAGGATATTAAATTATGTAACCTGAACCAGGAAGTTAATTTCATTGCTTTTTGCCACGATGCTTTGCTGCCTGATGTCCATAATAGAGTACAATCGTTTGATAGAAGACCCTTTAATGCATCATGCTCTCTAAGCATGTGGTTCATAATTCTTTTTGTGTTATTGTTTGTATTTCGATGTGTTTCATGGTCTCGGTAAGAATGTTCGTTTATGGAAATTTTACAATTACAAAAATGTATACGTTTTTTGTTTTTAATTAAAGTTTGATTATAAGGTGAACAATAATCTTTCCAAAAGAGTTGCACAATAATGAATAATTTTAAATTAATTTGGAGCTTAATGTTTTTAACAGTTTGTTGAGCCATCTAGTTCAGGCTGGTCTTCAATCATTCCTTATGGTGGTTCATGCAATTTGTCCTCAAAAAGTACCGACTTTTGTAACATGACCCGTGACTGTCCTGTTGACACATCCTACAATTACAACACAGCTTCGTGTGTATTAAGTAAGTATCATGTTACATTTTTTTAACAACAATTCTCATAAACTTTGTCTATACCACTAAAGCTGATTTTCTTAGCATGTTAATTAAAGTTTTAGCTTGTTAAATTTAAAATGATACAACATATAAGATGTTTTTAAAAGTTTATTTTAAATTATAATTGGTACTTTTGTCTCCCTCACAAAATAAACTAAAATCTGATATATCTGATATCGACATTCTTTGTCAAAGAAAATAATGTTATTATTTTAAATATCCAGTTCACTTCTAAAGAACCGATGTCATAAATTTGTCCCATGTTGGTATGGTCACTGAGCTGTGATAAAGCTTGTGTTTTATTATTCATCGCTTTCGATCGGCCATAGACTAAACGACAGCCGTCAAATCCAAACAAGCCATACAGTAAATGCCACTTCAGTGGAGGCTGAGTTCTCTTTTTCGAATTACTTTGGAAACAATTTTTCTTTTTATTACTCAAATACAGTATCATGTATGTAAGATAAATAATTATTTTCTTGAAAATTAGTCTGTTCTTTATCCCTAAGTAAATTTTAAATCCTTCTACTTCAATATTGTAATTTTAATTTTTGGAATAGCTAGCAATTCTTGCTAAAAATGGGCATAACTTCACATTGAAGGGTTAGGTGTCATAATTTCACATTGATGTTTAGGTGTCAAAACTTTACATTGATGGGTTAGGTGTAATAAGTTTACATTGATGGGTTAGGTGTCATAACTTTACATTGATGGGTTAGGTGAAATAACGTCACATTGATGTGTTAGGTATCATAAATTCACATTACTGTTTCCGGTGTCATAACTTTACATTGATGGGTTAAGTGTCTTGGCTTTACATTGATGGGTTAGGTGTCATAACTTTACATTGATGGGTTAGGTGCCATACTTTTACATTGATGAGTTAGTTGTCATAACTTTACATTGATGGGTTAGGTGCCATACTTTTACATTGATGAGTTAGTTGTCATAACTTTACATTGATGGGTTAGGTGTCAAAACTTTACATTGATGGGTTAGGTGTCATAACTTTACATTGATGGGTTAGGTGTGGTAACATTACATTGATGGGTTAGGTGTCATAACTTTACATTGATGGGTTAGGTGTGGTAACTTTACATTGATTGGTTAGGTGTCATAACTTTACATTGATGGGTTAGGTGGCATAACTTTACATTGATGGGTTAGGTGTGGTAACTTTACATTGATTGGTTAGGTGTCATAACTTTACATTGATGGGTTAGGTGTGGTAACTTTACATTGATGGGTTTGGTGTCATAACTTTACATTGATGTGTTAGGTGTGGTAACTTTACATTGATGAGTTAGTTGTCATAACTTTACATTGATGGGTTAGGTGCCATACATTTACATTGATGAGTTAGTTGTCATAACTTTACATTGATGGGTTAGGTGTCAAAACTTTACATTGATGGGTTAGGTGTCATAACTTTACATTGATGGGTTAGGTGTGGTAACATTACATTGATGGGTTAGGTGTCATAACTTTACATTGATGGGTTAGGTGTGGTAACTTTAAATTGATTGGTTAGGTGGCATAACTTTACATTGATGGGTTAGGTGTGGTAACTTTACATTGATGGGTTAGGTGTCATAACTTTACATTGATGGGTTAGGTGTGGTAACTTTACATTGATTGGTTAGGTGTCATAACTTTACATTGATGGGTTAGGTGTGGTAACTTTACATTGATAGGTTAGGTGTCATAACTTTACATTGATGGGTTAGGTGTCATAACTTTAAATTGATGGGTTAGGTGGCATAACTTTACATTGATGGGTTAGGTGTCATAACTTTACACTGATGGGTTAGGTGGCATAACTTTACATTGATGGGTTAGGTGTGGTAACTTTACATTGATGGGTTATGTTTCATAACTTTACATTGATGGGTTAGGTGTCATAACTTTACGTTGATGGGTTAGGTGGCATAACTTTACATTGATGGGTTAGGTGGCATAACTTTACATTGATGGCTTAGGTGTGGTAACTTTACATTGATGGGTTAGGTGGCATAACTTTACATTGATGGGTTAGATGTGATAACTTTACATTGATGGGTTAGTTGGCATAACTTTACATTGATGGGTTAGGTGGCATAACTTTACATTGATGGGTTAGTTGGCATAACTTTACATTGATGGGTTAAGTGTCATAACTTCATATTTGTGAGTTACGTGTCATAAATTCATATTTATGGGTCAAGTGCCATAAATTCATATTAATGGTTTAGGTGTGACAACTTTACATTAATTGGTCAGGTGTAAGGTTTTCAATATTTTGAATAATCTGCCCGGTACACGTCCAAATTTTGAAAGTGTATCCGGGTACCTGTTGAAAACGCTGCATAAGTTTTGCCGTCATGACGGCTATACAAAGCAATGCAACCTTGCCACAATCCATGCATTACATTTCACACAATATCCAATTGCACGCTTACAGTAACACACTATTGTGAAATTTAATGCACTGCAAATGTTATTCCTGCTGAAAAGGAATTCTTCAAAGTCATAAACTATAACTACAGTAAACTGAACATTCAAACAAAATGTCAAAGACAATGACGTAACTTTCAGTCAGGACATTCGGTCCGAGCAGTTTGAATATTTAATTCCGCTAGGCGGCGGTAGTAACTATTTAAAAACCAATCGCTCCCATCAAATTTTAAAATTTATATCAAACCTCAAATTATTTTTAACCTTTTGTTTATGTCCAAATTTTTAAAACACCAAACCCTTTCATTTTTTTTTCTATCTACAGTGAAAATCATGGAACAACTGAAATTCTTTTTTTTTAATCCTTAACATGGATGAGGTTTTTTTTAAATTTAAAAACGTTTGATAGGGATACAAGTGGACTGAGGAGTGATTGGGAGTTAGATAAAAAACATTGGCTCGTCTCAAACTGTAACCTAATGTTATCGGTGTATTTCAAAGCCAAGTTAGCATCCTATCATATAATAAAAGCAGGGGTGCTATTACTAATAACACAAAACACCGCCTTTTTTCCTTTCCAGGTCCTTGTATAATTCTCGGCAGTGCGGTCGTCTTTTCTTTGATTTGTTCAAATAATCAACATTTTTTGTGTTATGACAGTTTTGTTTCATGTTGAGTTAAAATAATGTATCAAAATACATTGTAGTTTTTCGGGACCTTATTTTATTTCCCGTCGATAGATATTTATGTTAAAGTGTTTAGGTGTTAAACGTATTTCTGAATCACAACATATATTTAAAACAAAAAAGTTTTAATTTGATAAATTGTTCGCAAGCCGCAGTTTGGATACCGTTGGTATATAGAAGAATAGACATTGCAGGCAAATGTTCACGGGTACCCGGGCGATGTTTTACTACCCGGCTAATTGCATGGCTACGGGTACCCGGGGTTCAAGGGTACATGTTGACAAGCCTAGTCAGGTGTCATTACTTCACATTATTAGATAGGGTGTCATAACTTCAAATTACAGGGTAAGGTGTCATAACTTCACATTGATGGGTCAGGTGTCATAACTTCAAATTAATATGTCAGGTGTCATAACTTCACATTGATGGGTCAGGTGTCATAACTTCACATTGATAGGTTAGGTGTCATAACTTCACATTGATGGGTCAGGTGTGATATTTTAACAATTATTGGTTTGGTGTCATAACTTCCCATTAATGTGTCAGGTTTTATAACTTTAATTTGATGGGTTACGTCTCATAACTTCACAATAATGGGCCAAGTGTCATAAATTTACGTTAATGTGCTAAGTGTCTTAAAATTCACATTGATGGGTTTGTTGTTTTCGAGGTGAGAATACCTGAGTTTGCGGCACTGCGCCGTAAGAATGCGGGGAGGAGAGTGTAAGGTGTAGTTAGAATCAATAGGATAGTGTGAAATATGAGGTAAGTGGCCAGGTAGTTTTAGCTCTTCCGTGCTGAGTTTTCTTGGCTAATAGTGTTAGCAGAAATCTCGCACTTGTGTTCTTATGTTGTAGTATTTTCTTGTTAATAAAACGTCATAAACATAAATAATAGTGAATATCGTTCATTGAGTGAATGCCTGTGTATTCGTTCACCATCCAAATATACAACGACGCAACACAAAACAACTATTTGTGACCGTTGTCATAACTTCACATTGCAAGATTAGCTGAAATAACTTCCCTTTGATGGGTAAGGTGTCATAGCTTCACATTGATGGGTAAGCTGTTATAGCTTCACATTGATGTATAAGGTGTCATAGCTTCACATTGATGGGTAAGCTGTTATAGCTTCACATTGATGTATAAGGTGTCATAGCTTCACATTGATGGGTAAGGTGTTATAGCTTCACATTGATGTATACGGTGTCATAGCTTCACATTGATGGGTAAGGTTTCATAGCTTTACAGTGATGGGTAAGGTGTCATAAATTCACATTATAGGTAAAATATCATAACTTCACATTTATTTGAAAGGTATCATAACTTTATATTCATAGGTTATGTATCATAACGTCACATTGATGGGCTAGGTGTCATAACTTCACATTGACGCTTAAGTTGTCATAACTTCACATTGATGGTTAAGAGGTTATAACTTAACAATCATGGGTTAGCTGTCATAAGTTAACGTTGATGTTTTAGGTGTCATAACTTCACATTGATGGGTTAAGTTTCATATCTTTGTGTTAATGGGTTAGGTGTAGCGCTGTCAATATTATTGAAAAATGTCGCCCGGCTACCCGTTCGAAACGCCGCATAAATTTCGCCGTCATGACCAATATACTATGCAAACTAGCCATTATGCATGCACCACATTTTAGATTTTAGCCAACGGCATGCTTCCATGTGGAGTCACATACTAAATTATACCATCACCTATTTGAGATTCCCCATTCGCTACCCCGCATAAGCGCGGGTTCGGCTCTTAAACCTACAGCATCGTATTTACTGTATTATTATTACCTGAACTTGTCAATGTTCATTCTCTTTTGGGTCGAGCTGTTAGGCTCTTTGGAACCGGTTCATTTTATCAATAGAGAGCCTTATCAATCGGACATCACCATAGAGATATTCCTCTGCAGGTACCGGAACTTCTCCTTCCAAATCCCCGCAACGCTCGGGCAAATCTTCAAGTACGTGGGTCACTTTCTCCTCCGGTTGGCCAAATAACCGAAAGGCTAGTTCCCTTCTAGTGTTAAACTTGTACAAGTAGCTTCGTATTGGACAATGCTCAGTTCTCATCCTAGTTATGAGAGTCTGATTGCTACGTCCAATTTCCCATCAGAAGTCCCTTTTGCTCGGTCACGACATGTACTGGTATGCTTTTCTGGCCATGCTTCCAGATGCCCAGCCCTGAAGCCATTTCTCTCTGAAATAGTTTTTAAGCCATGATCTGACCCCCAGCTGGGTCATCGGGCGGTCGGGTTGGGGCTGAGCTGACCCATCTCTTGTTAGCTTATCGACCCTGTCTGAATGAGGCTCGCCACTGTGTCCAGTGATATACTGAAGGACTACTTTTCCGCCACGTGCTAGGATTTCACCTACTGTTTCCAAAATGACACTGACCGTTTTTGTCTCCAGAGAGGATCGACCCACAGTCTCGAGCGAAAACCTTGAATTAGTGAAGACTACGACGTTCGGGAAAACCTTTCTTATTGCTAGACGTCGGCGCACTTCCTTCAAACCCTAGCAGATCGCATCAAGTTCGGCATCGAGACTACAGTATGCAGATCCGCTCGGTCCTCACAGTTCAGTACTGTCAGGTCCAGTTTGGGGGTATTGAATTAGTACTCCGTATCCACTTTTGCCATCCTTGAAACGTGAGCCGTCCGTGAAGTCTCTAACCACGCTGTCGCCATAAGCCTCGATTGTCTTCAGAGCCTCATTTTCCTGTAGCTCGACGGGGCCGGATTTAGTCACCGCCGTACTTTCCAGTGTCAAACGTAGTTCAGGCAAGTCAAAGCTTTATGTTTCCTCGAGCAGGGACCAGTTGAATTCGTTCCCTGTGCTTGGGTATGGGGAATTAGTCTTCTAATTCGTGGACCGTATCCATAAAGGATGGTCTTTTCAATCATGTCCTCTTTACCCATCGGTCTTGTAATTGGAAGCAGGGATCGTCATGCTCCAACCTACGGTTTTGCTCCACCGTGGTCATGATTGCTTTTTCTTGCCTTAGCGCGAGTGGTTCTACGTTTGACGTAATTTATAAGGCGGCTGTGGGTGCCGTACGTAACGACCCATATACAAGACGTAGAACTTGGTTTTGTATTCGGTCCAGTTTCGCTAGAGTCGAGCCGCTCAAAAGGCTGGACCGGGAGGCTGTAGTCAATGGCACCCCTCACGCAAAGAGATAGAGAGCTCTCAGGAGTCTTGCGTCCGCGCCCCGACTAGTGCTAGCTAGTTTCAGGGACAGTTTAGATGTGGCTTTGGCGCACAATTCACGCACATGGTTATTTAGTTGAACCTTATTTTCAACTTTATTTCCAAGTATGTTGATGTCCAATCCCAATCCAACCCTTTTCGCATATCTGAAGCACCACTTCATGCTTCAGAACATTCCGTATATTTGTGAAAATGGAATGGACCGTTTTCTCCGTATTGACCACTAGGTGCCATCGGTTGGCGTAGTCTTTGATCCGATTCAGATCATCCTGCAGCAGGTTCTGCAGTGTTGCAACGTCTTTTCCTGACCTCCATATAGCCAAATCATCAGCAAACATGGCATTCTGTGACTTGAAAATGCCTTGTAGGTCGTGGACGTAGGCTAAAAACAATGTACAACTGAGGGCGGATCCCTTGGGAAGTCCATCCTCCAGGCGTGCCTCGCTGGATAATGCTTCTCCCACTCGGTTTTGATCTTTCTGTCCGTATGGAACGATTATATCCAGCTGTACATGTTTGAAGTGACACCTAACTGCTTCAAATTATAAAGTAGCCCTCCACGCCACACCTTGTTTTAAACGGAGAGCCTGGTCCATCAGTTGGCGTCTCTTTCGGAACCCATACTGAGTCTTTGGAATGCCTTTGGTCTTCTCGAGGAACCAGTAGAGCCGTGCGTTCACTAACTGTTCAGCCACCTTCCCCACGCACGATGTAAGGGTAATTGGCCGGTAGCTGGACGGGTGTTCGCCTGATTTCCCCTCTTTGGGAATTTGGGTTATTGTGGATTTTTTCCCACATTTTTTACAGCGTGCCTTTGATACAAGTTCTATTAATAAAACTCAAAAGCTTTAGGTGTCATAACTTCACGTTTATAGATCTGATGTCATAACTTCACATGGATGGGTTAGGTGATATTACTCGTAATCGATGGGTTAGATGTCATAACTTCACATTGATGTGTTAGATGTCATAACTTCACATTGAGAGGTTAGGTGTCATAACTTCACTTTGGTGGGTTAGGTATTATAACTTCCAATTTCCAGCTGTCATTATATATCATTGATGGGTTATGTTTCATAGCTTCCCATTAATGGGTCAGGTGTCATAATTTCACATTTATGGGTTAGGTAACGAAAATGTTTAATCACTTTCCATGTCCTGAACCATCATCATTTCTTATTGTAAAGCACATCTTACTAATTTCCGTCTTTGTTGTATTACCAGAGTTATTTTGATCCATTAACAAAAAGCAAATTAGTGTGTTTTTGCATGTTGTTGCAACGTCTAATAAAACTAAATACAACCTTTCAGAATGCAATGTGACAACTCAAAGACCTTATGGTGAAATTGTCAGCAGTAACTACCTGTACAAATATGCCGACTCTAGCTTCTGTACTTATACATTGAGTGGGACTTCAAATACTTACTATATTATATGGTAAAAAGAAAACGTAACAATAGTCTGCTTTGCAAAAATATTGTGTTTGTGTATATAACTTTAGCCATAAATATTTTAAAAAAATGTTTTTCTCCATCAGTTCAAATTGTAATAAAAAAACTCAGACTTCAAATAACATGAGTAAAATTTGTGCAGTTGTAAGGAACTAAAATTACAACCTGTAAGTGTAGCGCTTATGGGGAAAAATACGGTAACTATTTAATTTCCAAACTGAAAGGCAAGCAATAAAAGGAAAGAGCGATTTTTACAAAATCAAATTATACAAAGAATATAATTTCTATTAAGTTTGTATTTCTATTGGCAGATAAAAAGAAAAAGCTTAAAACATACCAGCAAAATCGGTATTAGACTCAGATTTATTCCTTTAACAAAAGTTAAACGAATCGACTAAAAATCAATTTTTTCTGTTTTGTCAGTTATATGATTGATTTTTTCAGGATCTCGGATTTTAACATTAACTACAATGAGAACTGTGATTTGGATTATCTCAAAATTTATGATGGAAAAAGTGAAACAGATAAGCTGCTATCTACATTTTGTAACGCATACGATACCATCCCAAAGATTGTATCTTCTTCAGCCAATTCAATGTATCTGGTGTTTAAGACAGACAATTCCAATCGAAGAAAGGGATTTAGAGTATTTTATTATAGCTTTGGTAAATAAATATTTCCTTACAGTTTCTACGATAATTTTGATTGTCGGGGGGGGGGACACTTTTAGGAATATATGTTATTGTCGTTAAGAAAAATTGCAATTTAGCTTCGTATATGTCAGATTCAATTGTATTAAATTTGTTTTTATTATAGCTTGTCTAACGGGCCGTCCATAAATGCTGTCATGCAACTATGAATGGGGTCACACTTTTGTGACGATGCGTGACGAGGGGGAGGGAGGGGGGTTGAAGAAATGTGACGTCACATCAAAAGGGCAACTTTAATAAAACTTCCACTGAAATATTTTGTCCCTTACAATTGATTTAATGACTGTTTTTTTAAAAATTCAGTGCTTCTCAATGTGCCGGTCGGTAGGCCATCAGACGCCAGTTGGTGTAAGTTATCAAGAAATTAAATATAATTATAATCCTTAAGTTTGAGAACCCACTAGAAAACGTACGAAATTGTCACCCTGCGTCGTTTGATGTTGGCATCAAAGCATTTGTGATGTAACAGCAGCTCATTTTGGTTCTCTCACGGCAGGAGTCGGCGAACTTTGTTGCCCGTTACCCCAAAATATTCAAGTTTATGTGTGCGTTACCCCCCCCACCCCAGACTCGAGGTCCTGCTCACATGACTCGGAGATTTGGGGGAGCGTTGTTAGCCTTCGCGAAAATGCAACTGATGAGTTTTACATACATGAAAAGTGTCTAAAAATTATCTGAATAGGATTATGTGTAGATATTTTAAGTCAAAACGACACGGAGTATCCATTTTTCTTTTTTGGTTGGGGGATCTATTTGATACAATTATAAACATTCTAGATATAATGATAAATGAGCCCATTTAAAATTAGTCAAAGTATTCATTAACTTTATTGAATGCATCAAATTCTTGACCTCGCAATTCAAGAGTAGCACAAAACAACTTTTTTCTTAGCTCAGGTTTTAAGGAATAAATTTTAAATTTCACAGAAAGGATTCTTGATACAGTCAAGTCATGTGGATTAAGATTATTGTAATTCGTATCAATATAAATGAAAGTAGGGTGGATTTAGGTGTCTTCGTATAGTAGGTAGGTAAGAAATCTACATAGTTGACAAATTTTAAAAAAATGCATTTTCGGGAAGGAGCCGGTTCAATAAAGGGCATTTGTTCCAAGAGTACAGTACACGTGACGTATTTTAATATATCTAACGGATTGTAGTGGATGTTATATGTCCCAAATGAGTCTGCATTACCCCCAAGAATTCCCTTTTGACCCCAGATGAGGTAATTTACCCCTGTTCGCCGACCTCTTTCTTACATGATGCCCACCAGTCAATTGAGGGATTTTTAAAAAAAATACATTTTAAAAATGTTATTTAATTTTGTTTTCTAAACAGAGAAGTTAACCGTGATGATTAATGGTCAATGTTTAACTTGTATGCATTAAAATAAAATATAATCTAATGATGTTAACACAGTTAGTTTTTTGAAGGTCGGTTAAACGTTTAAAAAAACGGACCGGTTCAACCGGATACATAAAAATTAAAATTATAAAAGTTTATGTTAACATTATTGTTAACCCAAAAGGAGCGGATTCTAGCAAATTTTATATGCCCACAATGATTCAGCATTACCCCCAATAGTTCCCTTTTTACCCTAAATAAGATAATTTACCGCTGTTCGCCGACCCCTCAGTTAAGCCGCCCGATAGCGGTAGCCATGTATTTTTCATTAGTTTATAAATTCCTCAAGAAATTGCAACGATTTAAACACGACTCGTCCATTGGTGACATTATATTTATAACTCGTGTGTGACGTACGTGAAATCGTGGGAAAAACAACAAAAAAACAAACAAACCAAAACAAAAACAAAAAACACAAAAAGTCACACAAAAAACTCGTAAGCTTTGGAGTGAAAAGTTAAGATAATATTGGATATTTTATTAATATCATAGTATTTTTCAGTTTACAACTTGCGGGAATTACTGTATTTTGCGACGCACAAGATGACACCCAACTTTCCTGTACAAATATGGGTATCACAGTACTCGCCATGTTCCTCTCCCAGCGCATACCAAATAATCTTTAGAAACATGACATTTGATAACGATGTGGTAATTTTATATCAAGTGCCTTTAATGTGCATATACTTAGCAGAAAAAATGTCTTTATAAGATCAAAATCAATTTGAGGAATCATTCTGTATCTATAAATTCTAGGTTTATCAACAATGAAATGATCCTTGTAATATCTATAGTCACAGTATGGAGCTTAATCGCGAAGGTTAATCACATCAAATGGTTTTTGACATTACCACTGCATTGTTCGTTAGCTGTCTTGTTATGCCTTAGCAACTAAACAAATGTTTAAAAAATATATAAAACAAGCCGAATTCATACTTAATCTCATAGGGCTTTCAGCCATGTAGGGGGCTCAATTTGTTATCACGTCAGTATAGGGAACATCAAGTCAAAACGGGAAAAGAATGCACCGGTTCCTGGTGAAATGGAAAAACTCCTGCCGGTCGTCTAATACAAAAAAGTTTGAGAAGCACTGGCTTAAAATTTATTTAATGAAGTTTTACATAGCTTCACGCGTTTTACGATATTACAATGTAGACCTACACTACATAAATACTTAAATGAAAAAAAGTGATTTGAAACAAGCTTAATTTCAAATAGAAATTAATACTTATTTTCTAATAGAAAATAAGGTGGGATTTTTTGTTTGTTTGTTGTTTGTTTTGTTTGTTGTTGTTGTTTTTTTTTGGTGGGGGTGGTCAAAGCTTTTTGACGTATTATTGGAGGGGAGGCCTAACATTTTTGTGACGACGCGTGACGAGGCGGGGGGAGGAGGTAAAAAATCGGCCAAAATCGCGTGACGTCATTTATGGACGGCCCCTAAACCAAAATGTAAACATTAAAAAGTAAATAAAAAAGAAATTAATTTATTAAACGATGATATGACGCAAATTTGAGTATAATTTCCCATCATTTAAATATGCTGCATCTTGTGTACAAATAACAAATATATCTTAAAAACGAACCGGAATTGAATTAAAATAGGTGAATCCAAGGGGAAACTATTTTATTTATCAATAAATTTGAAAGTTCATAGGGTAATTTTCTCTCTGAAATACAAATAATTTTTCACTTTTCTCACATGAGAGTAATCCGATTTTTGCAATGAATTATTTTTTGCAAATGTAAATTTTACTTAATACTTTAAATTTCAACCATAGTTTAAACATATTACATATTTATCTGATCTATCCTATCTGTTGCAGACGCTCCTTCTATACAGAAGATTATTGCGTCATACGCTTATCTATGAATTGTGTCTAGTCCTGCATTCTTATTAAAGTTATAAATGATGAAAAAATGTTGGTTTTCCTGGTTTCTCTGGGCAACACCCCCAAGCCCGAAGTTCGGACGGGAAGAATGATAATTTGTATGTGTTTGTTCTTGCATACGGAATAACAAATGTGTTTTTAACCTAATGTCTATCTGAGAGTTGTATTTTAGTTATACTTGTGTTGTATCTCTAAGGTAGAATTAACTGCTTTATGTACTTTACTCTTTGTTCTTCGATCCCCTAGTGTTTTAAGGTTTATTGATTTATCTAATGGTGTTATTCTTGTCATGTTTCAATATTCTCCAGTAATAAATCTGGCAGCACTATTTTGAATTTGTTCTAATTTATCAATTTTTTCTTTGTTGGATGGGTCCCATACAGACAATTCATATTCTAATACAGGTCTCACCAAAGTGAGGTAGCATTTTAGTTTTATATCTCTATTACATGTTTAAAACTTTCTTTTTATAAAGCCTATGGTTTTGTTTGAGCTTTAATAACGTCTTTGAAATGGGGATTCCATGTCAGTTTCACATTTATTATTACTCCTAAATATTTAGCATCCTTCGTATTTATATGCAAAACAAAGTATTTTGCACTTAAATGGTAGCTTTAACAAATGCACATAACGATACCAAGTTATATATTGTTTGAAGTTTACGTGTGATTTATTATATCTATTTAAATTTTATTGAAATTAAAAATAAGTTTTCTTTTATAAAAGAAATATTTATAAAATCAAATCCGTCATAATTTTAAATAACTTAACATTTTTTTTTCTAGATTACAACTCAACAATGTTGGCTTAATTTTGGATTATTTGCAAGTCTAAAATATCCTTTGACATTCCTATTTTAAAAAAAAATTGTGTGATTTAAAAATAAATAAATTATATTAATAAAAATTTTGAATATTTTGAACCTACTGACATATACATATTATTTATTTGAAATCTTTTTTTTATCAATAAAGTTTGTTAACTTATACAGAGACCTGTTCTAGAATATGCATCTTCTGTATGGGACCCATACACCAAAGAAAACATTGATAAACTAGAACAAATTCAAAAAAGAGCTGCCAGATTCATTACTGGAGAATATTCAAAACTGACAAGAATAACACCATTAGTTAAATCATTAAACCTTGAAACACTAGAGGATAGAAGAACCAAGAGCAAAGTAGTAATCATACATAAAGCAATTAATTATAATTTAGAAATACAACACAAAGATAACTTAATACAACCCTCAGATAGACATAAGGATAAAAACACCTTTCTTATTCTGTATGCAAGAACAAACACATACAAGTTTTCCTTCTTCCCGTCCGGAATTCGGGCGTGGAATGGGTTGCCTGAAGAATCCAGGAAAACCAACACTTTATCAAAATTTAAATATCTAATAAAAATGCAGGACTAATCACAAACCATAGATAAGCGTAAGACGCAATAATCTTCTGTATAGAAGGAGTGTCTGTAAACAGATAAGATAAGATATACGTGTCTGCATATTTTTAACAAATAAATATCATCCTCGTAGATTACAACGAAACAATCACAGGAGCAAAAGAAGGATACATAGTTAGCCCTGGTTTTTCACTCATGTATCCGGCTAACTCATATTTCTCGTGGACCATTCAAGGTGGACCCGGTAGCTTTATTGTATTAAGGTAATTTCTTAAACAAGGTTAAGCAAACACATGTCTTTTTCTATATCAAGTGAGAACAGAAAGCATTGTAAAATTTAAAACACTTTCAAAATTTTAAAACAATGTACTGTCTATGTTAACAGTATGATTGTAAACTAACAATTTTTACCTCGAAAAAATGTTGTTTGTTTTTTGTTTTTTTAAAAAGCATGAGATATATAAGATTAGTCTTTAAAAAATACGCTTGATAAAATTATGTACATTTCCATAACTGCTGTGGATAGTTTTAAAATAATATTATATATATTATATAGTTAATAGTGGATATTAGATGTTAATTTACCAAAATATTCATACATTTGTAGATACAATGTACAAAAATATATTTTTGGCATCCAAAGAAAAGCATAAAAATGTGTTCATCATTGTCGATTAACGCAGTAAGCCGCCTACCAATATTCGTGAAAAATTTCTGGAAAGTTAGACCATAAGTATCAAAGACAATTCGAAAAGTTCAATATGGCAACTGACATTGGCGTCATACCAACAAAATAAGTACTTTCATCGGTTTCAGTTAGAGTAGGTCAGCCGCCTACTAAATTTAATGTAGATGGGCCATAATAAAGAAATTGTAACATGTCGAACGTAGCGACCTTTCAGACCATTGCTCAGAGAATTTTGAAATGAAACCTGTTTAACATTTGGACATGAGGCTTTTAATTATCTTTTTTGCTCTTCTAAATATGACTCATCTAAATCTTATGTACTAAGTTTGATCAAGAAGCAACCATTGTAGCCAGAACCCTTGGCGGAGTGTACTTACTCTTTCTAAAGTTGCATGGCGATCAGTGACTAAAATAGTATTTATACAGCTTATATAAGAAACAAAATGAAACAATGAGCCCCCAAACCGAATTGGTGCAACCTGTTAATTCCAAAACACCAATAGATTTCAATCTGGATCATGATAAATATAGTTGTTTGTCAATAGTATCGAGGTCGTGTAAAATTAAATGGGGAATTAAATTACACTAAGGGCCCCCGTGTAAAAACGGACAAGATGTTCATATCTTAAAAGGACTGAAGATTTCAATCTAGGTCATGATGGAAATATGTGTCTACATTAGACTAGGGCCATCAAATTTGATTTATATCAAAGTTGTTCCATAATCCATTAATTTATCCAGTAGCCACTTTTTAAGATAACTTTATATAATCAATGTTAAAAAATTACAAAAATAATTAGTCTTAGTAAAAACCACACTACTTTTAAGGGCATTAACGTCAACCAACAAACATCCTACAAATCAGAGTAATATATCAATAATTATAAACCACCACAACACCAAGCACACTGATTACACCTCTATCTTAAGCACATTAAAGGAAATCAACTTCAAACAATGGAAACATAAAATATGTAGATATAGGCAAAAACACTTAATCTTAATTTTGCTCCTCTCAGGCGACATATAACTTAACCCAGGCCCAGTATCATCTAAATGTCAAATTTGTATTAAGGCATGCACTACCAAACAAAAATCCATTCAGTGTGACACCTGCAATGAATGATACCACACAGCATGCCTGCATACTAACACCAAAGCACATAGCAATAGGCCTAAGAAATAAATATGCATCTTGGCACTGCATACATTGTGGGTTGCCCCAAATAAGTTCAGATTTGTTTAACTATAGGGACTTTATCACCACAAACTCGTACAGTGTTTTGGCTAATCCTTTTATAAATAAACCACTAGATAAAATGAAACCTACCACACAAACCCATAAAATTAACCATACAAAATCTAATAATAATAATAATCAAAACATTCGCAAGACACTAATAATTAATTTCAAAAGCATAAAAAATAAATTCCAGATTTAGGCTACCTATAAAAACAGAAGAACCAGACATAATTGCTGGTTCTGAAACTTGGTTTAACCCCAACATATGTAACTCGGAAATTTTAAACACCAATTATAATATTTTTAGGAAAGACAAAACAGACAATTATGGAGGAGCGCTTCTTGCAATTAAATCAAATATCATAGCTGAAGAATTTACTACACAGCCAAATTTTAATATAGAGTCTATTTTTGTAAAATAATTACACCAAACTCATCCCCACTTATTGTAGGCAGTATATATAGGCCACCGAATACAAACCTAGAATACATGAACAATTTTTGTAGTCAATTAACTTTCATAAAAGAGAATAATAAAAATGCAGTTCTATGGATTATGGGGGTACTTTAATCTTCCAGATATAAAATGGAAAAATTATACAATTGATAACCATCAAACTAACAAAGAAATTAATGAACACTTTTTAGACACTTTAAACAACATAAATCTAGAACAGATAGTAAAAACACAACAAGGAAAAATAAAACACTAGATTTATTCTTAACAAATAGATCAGGACTATTGATAGACTGCAAATAAATTCTAGGACTGTCCGACCATGATATTGTTAGGGTCACCAATACAATAAAAACTAAAATTAATAAGATACCTAGAAGAATAATCTATCTTTGGAATAAATGTAATTCAATAAAACTACACCAATCAGCGGCTAACTTCCAACAAAATTTCCTAAGTAAATTTAACACAAATAGCCCAGTAGAAGAAATTTGGAAAGATATAAAAACAAATCTAAAAACTATAATGGATGAGAATGTTCCAACAAAACTAACATCAAATAAAATTAACAAATGCTGGTTCAATTCTAAATTTAAAAAGCTATGCAAACAAAAAGAGAATATATTTAAGAAATATAAGGCTACCTATTCATATAGGATACACAAAAAATACTTAAAGATTAAACACTTGACACAAAAACTTAGTCGAAACCTCCAAAATGAATATATAAACAATGTAATTACCAAAGATAACAATAAAAACTTATGGTCCTTTATCAAATCTAAAAAAATGGAACCTACAGGAATAGCCCACACTAAAAGGCTCAAATAATAAAACCTATAATGATAATGAGACTAAAGCTAATATCCTTAACACATATTTTGCATCATCTTTTTCTGCCTCAGGCGACAAGGAAGTTTTAATAAATTTAAATAAAATGGAGGAAATAGGTAACATAACTGTAGATGAGATAGGTATACATTCACTCCTAAAAAAACTTAAAAATAAACAAAGCTACTGGCCCAGATGATTTGCCTGCAAGGTTATTAAAAGAACTAAGCAATGAACTGTCCCCAATCCTTGTAGTTCTCTTTCAAGCCTCTCTAAACCAGGGTAAAGTGCCCCAGGATTGGAAATTAGCTAACGTAACTCCACTCTTTAAGAAAGGGGATAAATCAGACCCTGGTAATACAGGCCTGTATCACTTACTAGTATCACCTGTAAATTACTAGAACACATAATATATAGTAGAATAGTTAACCACCTTGACAAATATAATGCCCTATGCCCACATCAACACGGCTTTAGAAAAAACAGATCATGTGAAACACAATTAATAGGTTTAATAGATGAACTATCAAAAGGCTTAGACAAAAATGATCAAATAGATACAATATTACTAGACTTCTCAAAAGCATTTGACAAAGTTCACCACCTTAGTTTACTTAAAAAACTTAACTACTTTGGAATCTCAGGTCCTTACATCACTGGATCCAAGACTTCCTTTTGGGCAGGGAGCAAACTGTACTAATTAATGGATTAAATCTGCACCAATAAAGGTCAATTCAGGAGTTCCACAAGGAACTGTGCTAGGTCCCTTACTCTTTTTAATATATATAGATGATTTACCCAACAGCATCTCAACAGGAACAAAGAGTTAGGTTATTTGCTGATGATTGTATAATATATAGAACAATTAAATCAGAACAAGATAGCAACATTTTACAAAAAGACTTAGATGAATTGATAAAATGGGAAACTAACTGGAGTATGAGTTTCCACCCAGAAAAATGTCAACTGTTAAGAGTAACAAAGAAAAAGAAACATAAATTCAAAATATTTCATTCTTATCTTATCTTATCTGTTTACAGACGCTCCTTCTATACAGAAGATTATTGCGTCCTACGCTTATCTATGGTTTGTGTTTAGTCCTGCATTTTTATTAGAGATTTAAATGTTGATAAAGTGTTGGTTTTCCTGGATTCTTCAGGCAACCCATTTCACGCCCGAATTCCGGACGGGAAGAAGGAAAACTTGTATGTGTTTGTTCTTGCATACGGAATAAGAAAGGTGTTTTTATCCTTATGTCTATCTGAGGGTTGTATTAAGTTATTTTTGTGTTGTATTTCTAAATAAGAATTAATTGCTTTATGTATGATTACTACTTTGCTCTTGGTTCTTCTATCCTCTAGTGTTTCAAGGTTTAATGATTTAACTAATGGTGTTATTCTTGTCAGTTTTGAATATTCTCCAGTAATGAATCTGGCAGCTCTTTTTTGAATTTGTTCTAGTTTATCAATGTTTTCTTTGGTGGATGGGTCCCATACAGAAGATGGAAAGGAACTAACCCAAACTAAAGATGCAAAATACTTAGGAGTCATAATAAATGAGAAATTATCATGGAATCCCCATGTCAATGAAGTTAATAAAAAAATCAAAACAAATCCTTAGGCTTTATAAAAAGAAACCTTTACAAATGTAATAAACCAGGAAAGCCAACACTGTATTCAGCATTTAAAACTCTAATAAGAATGCAGGACTAAACACAAACCATAGATAAGCGTCGGATGCAATAAACTTCTGCATAGAATGAGCGCCTGAAACAGATAAGATAAGATACACACTGTGACCACGGCCCCTAATAAGTGGTATTTTTACAACTTTTAGTCCAGAAATATTTGCTTGAGTGTAATCAACAACTTCCCAAATTGTTATAGCCATTGATAAATCTAATCACTATTTATGCGGCTTTAAATAAACTACAATAAAGGCCCAGTGGCACAATCGGTGTAAGATGTATAGTTCAAAACAACAGTTGATTTCAATCTCGATCATGTTTGATATATTAGTCTGTCTGTTTGTAACGATTGTGTGAAATAGAATGAAGAAAGTGTCTTAAACATTTATAAAAAAGAGCTTAGGGGCTCGCGGCTCCAAAAGGATAGATAATGAGATGTCAATGTCCTATAGTATTTTATCATGGGCCATCAACGTTTTCAATACCAAGTTTTGTCAAGAGCCATATTTTTACACATTATCCAAAGTGTAAACAAATTTTTATAAAGCTCATATAAGTAAAAAACTACATTTTGGCCCCAGGCCTTCAGAGAGTGATAGTTAAAATATTTTCTTTGCCTGTTACTATTGGGGGAGTGTACTTAACAGCTTTCCAAAGTTTCATGCTTCTACCTACACGGAAAGTTGGAGAATTATACATGAGTCATTTTTTATATCACTCATATAAGGAAAAAAAAACATTTTTGCTTCCGAGTGGTAATTTAAAAATTCTTTTTACCCAACTATCATCGAGAGAGTGTACTCAACACTTTCCCAAAGTTTCATGCTGTTACCTAAACGGGAAGTTGAAATATTAGTGATGAGTGTGTCAGTTAGTGAGTGAGTGAGGGATTTTCCTTTTATTAGTATAGATATGGGGCAATAAATAAGAAAGTTTAACATAACGAACTTTGTCGACGATTAAATCCGTTACGAGTAGAATTTTTAAATAAAACCTGCTTCCCTTTGGACATCTTTTGCCCTATAGTATCTTAATATGTGTTATCCAAATCTTATGTACCAAGTTTGATCGAGAATCCTACGCAAAAGTGTACTCAACAACTTTCTAAAGTTTCTTGGCGATCAGTGACTAAAATACTATTTATACAGTTTATATAAGGAAAAACATTCATTTAAAGGGCCCCCAGACCCCATCGGTGAAACATGTAACTTTCAAAAGACCTATTTATTTAAATCTGGACAATGGTCGATATACTTGTGTGTCAATATTTGTCAAGGTTGTGTGAAACCCAATTGGGAATGAAATGACGATAAGGGCCGCGGGAAAAAAACTGTGCCAATAAGGACATGTGTCAATATTTGAAGATATGTTTGGGGGAATAAAGTTTTAAAAGTTAACATAAATAAAGATATGTGGCTCCGGCCCTAAAAGAGTAGACAATATGAGTTTAATACCTTATAGAATTTTAAAACGGGCAATCAAATTCTTACATATCAAGTTTGGTCAAGTTTCATCCATTTACCTGGCAGCCGCTACTTAAAATATCTTTTAAAAAACTCGTGTTTAAAATTGACATTGTTGCCCTTTGCCTTTCATAAGTTCTATTTTAAAACGTTTATGTTAGAAACGTTTGTGTTAACGTACTCAACAACTTTGTAAAGTTTCCTGTCAATTAAATGAATAAAATAATATTTATAAAGCTTAATATAGAAATATGATATTTAGGGTCCCCGGAGGTAATTGGTGTAAGACAAAAATTTTAAAAACACTTGTTAATTTTATTCTGAATACTAAATGACATACTTTTTTGTTTAAATTTGTCTTGTAAAATTAAATTGTTAATAAAATGACATTCAGGGCCCCTGGAAAATAGGTGCAAGATGTAAAACTCAAAGGCCTGAAAATTTAATCTCGAGCATACTGGAAATGTGTGTCAATATGTTTAAGTAATTGTTAAATGTTTAATGGTTATTAAGGCCTTAAAAGTTTACCTAACATATTTTTTTATTTGCGGCCCTCAGCTGGATTTTAGGAGTATAATCTATAAAATTTTAATATGGGCCATCACATTTTTATTTATAACGTTTGATCAAGATCCATTCCATGTACTCAGTAGCGAAATTAATTTTATTTAATTCATGTTATAAAAGGACATTTTGGGCCCTAGGCAATGTTCCTTTTAACTGCACTTATCTAACTGACGCCGCGCAGTAGTTTAGAATTACCACGCGGCTAAATTTGTAAAACATTGCATAAAAATGGATGCTGTGCTTCTTTGCACACGAGTTTTTTTACTTTGCACGCGACCGACAAACCTATGAGGGAACATTGGCCCCGTTCCCTAAAAAGTGTTATTTAAAAGAAAGATTTTGTGAAAACGTATTTAATAAGATTCCTAAAGTTTCATGGTGATCAGATTAATACAATAATATTTATACAGCTTACATAATAAAAAAAGGCATTAAAAGCCTCCTGGTCCCATTGAGTGTAAGATGCAAAGTTCAAAACACCTATTGATTTCAATGTGGATGATATTGGAAATATTTTCCAAGGGTTAAATCGAGTAAAACGGAATGGGTAACAAGGAGTTTATTGTCTTTTAAATTTTGGTCCCCTAGCAAAATAGAAATTGAAATTAAGAGATAATTTCCTCATAGAATTTTAAAATGGTTAATCAAGTTTTTATGCACCAAGATTGATCTAGATCCATACATTTAAACAGTAGCCAAAGATTATACTAGCACAAAAATAGCTTATATTTGGAGGCCCACTATGAGTGATATTTTATATCATTATTTCGAGTGTTACCATCGCGGAACAATAATCGTCATTTTCACAAAAGTTCATGCCTCTACCTACACGGGAAGTTGGGTAATAAAGAATTAAATATTTCTGGGGAAAGAAAGATTTTGCTCCCCCAGCGCAAAAGGAAAGGACATCAGGAGTTAATTACCCTATATATTTTAATATTGTACATCAAGTTTTCATGTATCAAGATCCATCCATTCAAACAATGACCAAAGTTTAGACACATTTTATATATATATACTAATAAAAGGCAAAGCCACGACTAACTGATTTATTCACTCAATCAAACATCACTAATTCTCTAACTGCCCTTGTAGGTGAGAGCATGAAACTTTTATTGGTAAAGATTTACTACACTTATCAAATAAAAAAGAACATAAAATATTCTAGTAAAGTCGGCACTAGAAAAAAAATATAGAAACATTGAACGACAATAATGCCAATCTGATTACAAACAGGGTAACACATGAATTTAACAATGATTTTTTTGTTAATTCTCATGTTTGATTGTTTCAGAATCTCTGTTATGGACATCGAATACAGTGAGAACTGTGATTTGGATTATCTCAAAATTTATGATGGAAAAAGTGAAAGAGATAAGCTGCTATCTACATTTTGTAACACAAACGATACCATCCCAAAGTTTGCATATTCTTCAACCAATTCAATGTATCTGGTGTTTAAGACAGATTCTAGTATTCAGAGAAAAGGTTTCAAGGGCAACCTATAGAATTTATGGTAAAGAAATATTTCCTTACAGTTTCTGCAATATTTTTGTTTGTCATGGTGAGTAGGCGCTATTAGGAATATATGTTATCGTCGCTTAAAAAAATTGACAAATAGCTTGGTACATGTCAGTTTCAATTGTATTAAATTTGTCTTTATGATAGCTTGTCTACGCAAAAATTTATACATTAAAAAGTGAATAAAAAGGAAATTAATTTATGAATCGATGACATGATGCAATTTTTGGTATAATTTCCCATCATTTAAATAAGCTTTATCTTGTGTACAAATAAAAACGTATCTTGAAAAGAACCGGAATTGAATGAAAATAGGTGAATCCAAGGGTAAGCTATTTTATTTATCAAGAAATTTGAAAGTTCATAGGGTACTTTTCTCTCTGAAACACAAATAATTTTTCACTTTTCTCTTATGAGAGTAATCCGATTTTTGCAATGAATTATTTTTTGCAAATGTAAATTTTACATTATACTTTAAATTTCAACCATGGATTAAACATATTACATAATTATCTGATCTATTTTATCTGTTACAGACGCTCCTTCTATACAGAAGATTATTGCATCCTATGCTTATCTATGATTGTGTCTAGTCCTGCATTTTTATTAAAGTTTTAAATGTTGAAAAGTGTTTGTTTTCCTGGTTTATTTGGGCAACTCATCCACGCCCGAATTCTGGACGAGAATAATGAGTATTTGTATGTGTTTGTTCTTGCGTACTGAATAAGAAAGGTGTTTTAACCTTATGTCTATCTGAGAGTTGTGTTTAGTTAAATTTGTGTTGTATCTCAAAAGTAGATTTAGTTGCTTTATGTACTTTACTCTTTGTTCTTCGTTCTTCTAGTGTTTCAAGGTTTATTGATTTATCTAATAGTGTTATTCTTGTCATTTTTTAATATACTCCAGTAATAAATCTGGCAGCTCTATTTTGAATTTGTTCTAATTTATGAATGTTTTCTTTGGTGGACGGGTCCCATATTCTAGTACAGGTCTCAACAAAGTGATGTAGCATTTCAGTTTTATATCTCTATTACATTTGTAAAACTTTTATTTTTATAAAGCCTATGGTTTTGTTTGAGTTTTAATAACTTTTTTGAAATGGTGATTTCATGACAGTTTCACATTTATTATTACTCCTAAGTATTTAGCATCCTTAGTATTTATATGCAAAACAAAGTCTATTGTACTTTAATGGTAGCATTAACAAATGCACTAAGCAATACCAAATTATTTATTGTTTGAAACTTACGTGGCATTTATGTGATCTTTTTAAATTTTATTGAAATTAAAACTGAGTTTTCTTTTATTTATAGCAATATTTATAAAATCAAATCCATCATAATTTTAAATAACTTAACATATTTTCTAGATTACAACTCAACAATGGTGGCTCAAAATTGATAGTATTTGCAAGTCAAAAATATCCATTGACATTCCTATTATTTAAAAAAATGTGTGTGATGTTTTAAAATATTACTTTAAAGTAAAAATTTGTATTAACAAAAATTTTCAACATTTCGAAAGTATTGACATATAAAAATAATTTAATTGAAATCTTTTATTTTATCAATATAGTTTGTTAACTTATACGTGTTTGCATATTTATAACAAATAAAACTCATCCTCGTAGATTACAACGAAACAATCACAGGAGCAAAAGAAGGATACATAGTTAGCCCTGGTTTTTCACTCATGTATCCGGCTAACTCATATTTCTCGTGGACCATTCAAGGTGGACCCGGTAGCTTTATTGTATTAAGGTAACTTCTTAAACAAGTTTAAGCAAACACATGTCTTTTTCTATATCAAGTGAGAACAGAAAGCATTGTAAAATTTTTAAAACACTTTCAAAATTTTAAAACAATGTACTGTCTATGTTAACAGTATGATTGTAAACTAACAATTTTACCTTGAAGTTATATGTTTGTTTTTTTAAAGCATGAGATATGTGAGTTTAGTCTTAAAAAATACGCATATTAGAAAACTATTTATATTTCCATAACTTCTGTGGATACTTTTAAAATAATATTATGTGTAATATATAGTCGGTAGTGGATATTAGATGTTAATTTACCAAAATATTCATACATTTGTAGATTACAATGTACAAAAAAATATTTTTGACATCAGAAGAAAAGCATAAAAATAAAAATGCAAACATATGTTTATACAATTATATCAAGAACATATTGTTTATCTGATACTAGCAAAATACCCGCGTTGCAGCGGAAAAGTAGAATTTCAGTTCGTTTTGAGAACCGGCGTACCCAAATTTTGAAAGGTGACACCATAAGGACAAAGAACGTTGGATTGGTTCAAAATGGCGACTTACAGTGGTGTAATACAACCGAAATAATTATGTTCATTATTGTCAATTAACGCAGGAAGTCGCAACCCAATATTCGTGAACAAGCATAATACTCGTGAGCTGCTGCGAAAAAGTAGTATATCAGTTAGCGTAACAATCCCGCGAACACAATTCTGGAAAGTGGGACCATAAGTATCAAAGACCATTCGAAAAGCTCAATATGGCAACTGACATTGGTGTCATACCAACAAAATAAGTATTTTCATCTGTTTCGGTTTGAGCATGAAAGCCGCCTCCTAAATTACATGAATATGTGCCATAAAAAAGAAATTGTAACATGGTGAACGTAGCGACCTTTTAGACCATTGCTCAGAGAATTTTCAAATGAAACCTGCTTTAATTTTGGACATGAGGGTTTTAATTAAATTTTTTCCCTTCTAAATATGACTCATCTAAATCTTATGTACAAAATGTGATTAATAAATATTAATTGTAACTGAAACTCTTAGCGGGAAGTGTATTTACTTTTTCTAAAGTTGCATGTCAATCAGTGACTAAAAAAGTATTTATACAGAATATATAACAAACAAAATTAAATTATGGGCCCCCGGACCCAATTGGTGCAACATGTTAATTTCAAAAAACCAATTGATTTCAATCTGGATCATGATAAATATACGTGTTTGTCAATATTTTTGAGGTCATGTAAAATAAAATGGGGAATTAAATGACACTAAGGGCAACAAATAAAAAACGATGCAAGATATTCATATCTGAAAAGGATTGAGGACTTCAATCTAGATCATGTTGGAGATATGTGTCTATATTAGACTACAGACCATCAAATTTGTTTTAAATCAATTGTTTTCCATAATCCATTCATTTAACCAGTAGCCACTGTTTAAGATAACATTATATAACTCCTGTTAAAAAATTACATACTTTGCCCACGGCCCCTAATAAGTGGTATTAAAACAACTCTTATTCCAGAAATGTTTGCTTAAGTGTGATCAACTAACTCCCAAAGTTTTATGTCCATTGATAAATAAAATATTAATTATTCGTCTTAAAATAAACTACAATAAAGTCCCAGGGACCCAATCGGTGTAAGATGTAAATTTCAAAACAACAGTTGATTTCAATCTGGATCATGATGGAAATATTGTTTTGTCAATATTTGTAATGATGGTGTGAAAAGGAATGGAAAAAGTTTATGAAAAATAGATTATGGGCTCGCGGCTCCAAAAGAATAGATAATAAATGTTCAATGCCCTATAGTGTTTTATCATGGGCCATCAACGTTTTCAATACCAAGTTTGGTCAAGAGCCATCTTTTTACACATTATCCAAAGTGTAAAAATTTTTTTATAAAGCTTATATAAGGAAAAAACTACGTTTGGGCCCCAGGCGTTCAGAGAGTGATAGTTAAAATATTTTCTTTGCCTGTTACTATTGCGGGAGTGTACTTAACAGCTTCCCAAAGTTTAATGCTTCTACCTACACGGAAAGTTGGAGAATAAGCCATGAGTCTGTTTGTATATAGTTCATAGTAGGATAACAACTAGATTTGGACCCCCAGCCTCCCCCACCCCCGAGTTGTAATTTAAAAATTCCTTTTACCCAACTATCATCGTGAGAGTTTACTCAACACTTTTTCAAAGTTTCATGCTTTTACCTACACGTGAATTTGAAATATTAGTGATCAGTGCGTCAGTCAGTGAGTTAGTGAGGGATTTTCCTTTTATTAGTATAGATATGGGGCAATAAATGTCAAGACTGTGTAAAACCCAATTGGGAATGAAATGACGATAATGGCCACGGGAAAAAAACTGTGCCAATAAGGACATGTGTCAATATTTGACGATATGTTTGGGGGAATAAAGTTTTAAAAGTTAACACAAATAAAGACTTTTGGCCCCGCCGAAAAGAGTGGACAATATGAGTTTAATATCTTTTAGAATTTTAAAACGTGAAATCATATTCTCACATACCAAGTTTGGTCAAGATTCATCCATTTACCTGGTGAACTTGAATTTGAACTATCCCTTAATCCGTTGTTGGGTCATTGGGGCACCATCATGAACTGCTCACTAACACACGGCAGTTGTCCCGGTCCTGTGCTGCCCTTTGAGAGTCGCTGAATGACAGGCCGGTCCACGCTTTGATATCACCCTCCCATCTCTTCTTTTGTCTGCCTCTTTTCCTTCCTCCCTGGACTGTGCCTTGCAATATAGTTTTTGCGAGACCTCCAGTTCTTGTCACATGTCCGTACCATCGTAATTTCTCTTCTTAAATGATGTGAGTAGGTCCTCGTAAGGGCCAATGACAGTACTTATTGTGTTGCGGACCGCTTCGTTTGTGATGTGTGCTAGGTAGGAGATGTTCAATATCTTTCTGAAACATCTTATCTTTAGCGCATTGATTCTTCTTTTGAGGTCTGCTGTGATCGTCCAAGCCTCACAAAGATACAAAGAAAGACTGACATCACCAGAGAGCGCATTAGCCGGATCTTTGATCTCAGTGAGAGCTTCTTGCTTTGCCAGATGTGCTTTAATTTACTCAATGCTGCCATTGTCTGGGCTACTCTGGCAAGAATTTCTGGCTTTGAGCCTTCGTCGGATATTATGTCCCCTAGATATTTAAAGGTGGATACTTCTTCGATTTTTTGCCCATTTATCCGAATCTCACTTGTGAATGTACTATTTGCCATGACATTGGTCTCTTCTGCATTGATTTCCATGCCGTACGCTTTTGCTGTTTGTTCTATTTGTGCAAGGAATTCTTTTAGTTCGTCCTCGCTACCAGCTAGGCCTTCAATGTCATCGGCGAAGCGTAGGTTGGTTATACTTCTCCCTCTGATGCTGAATGTTCCGATATGGTCTTTTAGCACATCAGTCATGATCTTTTCAAGGAAGAGGTTGAAGATGATGGGGGAAAGTAAACATCCTTGTCAGAAACCAACAGTGATCTTGAACCAATCTACCAGCTTTCTGTTGAAGAGTACTGCGCTGGTTGCTCTGTTGTAAAGGTTCTTGATCACTTTAATGAGGTTTGCATTTATGTTGAATTTGTGCATAGTTGCCCACAGTGCCGCATGCCACACTCTGTCGAACGCTTTTTTAAAGTCTATAAAGACATGATAGAGGTCACTCTGGTGTTGGAGATGTTTTTCACTGAGAACTCGCATGTTAAAGATTTGCTCCGTTGTGCTTCTTCCTGCTCTGAGAGCCCGCCTGCTCTGCTGAAATGATTTGCTCTGCTTGTGGTTTCAGTCTGTTAAATATGATCATAAGGATGACTTTGCTGGGGTGACTAATCAGGCTAATAGTACGATAGTTCTGACACATCTGTAGATTACCCTTTTTTGAGAGCGTGATAACCAGCGATTGTGTCCAGGGGGTTGGCCATTTTCCTGTCTGCCAGATCTTGTTGCACATGTATTTAGGATGTTTATTACGGGGTCACCGCCTGCTTGAATCAGTTCGCCTGGAATGTTGTCCGCTCCAGCTGATTTCCCCTTCTTCAATTTTTGTACAGCCAGCTCCACCTCGTCGCGGAGAATAGAATTCATGTCTGTGTTAGTTGACTTTGGGCAGTTGAGCACTGACGCATCGCCTTTGGAGTCTTCATTGTACAGCTCAGAACAGTATTTGGTCCTTCTTCTGAGAATTTCTTGTTCTTCTGTGATACATTTCGCAGATTTATCTTGTATGGTTGAGATACGACCTTGTTTGGCGGATGTCAAGTCTTTAACAAATTTTGTAAGCCTTTCTAGAATTGTTCCTTAGTTGATTTTCATCGATGTCAGAGCATTGTTGTTCTATCCATTCCTTTTTTTGCTTTTACCATATCTTTCCTGATCTTTTTATTGATTTCTCTGTATCTGGGTGCTCCTTCTGCAGTCTTCTTTACGCTCTTAAGTTTTCTTCTTTCATCGCATAGTTCTAGAATATTAGAGGAGACCCATGGTCTGTTCATTGCTTTCTTATTACCAAGTACTTCTTTTGCTGCTTCAATTATTGAGGTATTGAAGGTGTCAGTGACTAGGTCTATGCCCATGTCCGTTTCTGACTCATATAGTTTGGTGAGTGGAGCAAATTTTCCTCCAATGGTTGCCCTGAATACTTCTTCGATATCTGGGTCTTTCAGTTTGTCCAGGTCAAAGCGTAATCGTGGGTTGCCTTGTTTTGCTATCTTTTTCAGGTGGAGATGGAAGGTCATCAGCACCAGTTTATGTTCACAGCCGATATCTGCTCCAGTGAAACTTCTAGTTCTAGCTGTTTTAATACACGATTTGAATTGTTTTCTGACCAGTATGTAATCTATCTGGTTACTATGTCCCTGTCGGGGCTGTGCCAAGTCCATCTTCTGGAGTTTTTATGTTGGCCAATTGTTTTAGCTAGCAGGAGGTTGATATATATTGCAAACTACATGAGACGAAGTCCTCTATCATTGGTCAGATCATTGCAAGAGCGTCCGCAAGTATCTGCCCAGTTGGTCCATTCATCTACTCCAATCTTGGCGGTCCAGTCTCCTTGGACGACGATAATGTCTTTCCTTGGTGTTTGGTCAATGATGTCCTGTACTTGGTCATAGAAGGCCTCTACTTTGCTGTCATCGTGGTTGATTGTAGGAGCATATATCTGTATAATTGTGATATTGAAGGTGTGGCTTTCAGCCGAATGGTGATAATGCGGCTGGAGACAGGGCGACATCCAATGACCGAGTTTGTTATATTTTTATGGATGAGGAACTCCATGTTCATGTCTGTCCTGAGTGCCGCTGAAGTAGATCTTGTGTCCTTCCTCTGTTGAGAGTTCACCAAAGCTTTTCCATCAAGTCTCACATAGTTCGGTGACATTCCATTGGTATCGCTCCATTTCAAGCGTCAATTCTTTCACTTTTCCTGTAGCATTTTGGGTTTTTACATTCCATGTGCCAATAATTACATCGTCTCTTCTTTTGAGGTTGAAAATGGGAGTTGCTTGTGGTGCAACAGTAATAGCCTTTTCGTCCCCACCCTATTGTGCAGTAGTAGACGCGGCCCTTGTTAACCCGGGCGACGGCCGAGCCGGTATGTGTTGAGTTAGTTTTACAGACATGTGGTGTGTCTAGGGCAGGAAATGCTTGGATGCGCCCATCCCTCTCCAAGCTTGATCACAGCCGGTTTCCTCCTTATCGGTGGCCCGCCTTGATTACGGACACGTAACGTTGAGTTCGCATTTGATCTCGTCCGCCCTGGCCGGTGCTTCAACTTGGAAATCATACGTCCAGTGGTGCCGTGTCAGCACCAAGCCCTCACGTGGTTTAGCCAGTCAGCTGAGACCGTTGCCCAGGGTGTGGCGCTGGGAGCCACACGTGAGAGTTTCAAGAGATGGGCGAGGACCAGTAAGCTTGACCACCCAAGGGTGCAGCTGTCAAAGCGTCAAAGGTACTAACTCTGCTAAGAGACCTCTACAACCCCATTTACCTGGTAGCCGCTCCTTAAAATATATTTTATATAACTCGTGTTTAAAATTGATATTTTTCCCCCTTGCCTTTAATAAGTTTTATTTTAAAACGTTTATGTCAGAAACGTGTGTGGTAATGTACTCAACAGCTTTGTAAAGTTTCATGTCAATTAAATGAATAAAATAATATTTATAAAGCTTAATATAGAAATATGACATTTAGGGTCCCCCGGGGGTGTGGCGGAGTCGTTGTCTAGGGGTTGAGGTCCCCTTTGGCCACAGATATTTACCACATTGGATGGGTAAATGAATCAGCAACGCTGGGTTGTAGTTCAAAGTACGTTTATTGACATCAAATCGTCGACTTGTATGGCAAAGTACAATTGACAATTTTATAGCTGATCTTCATGCCATCCAGAGTCGACACCGCCTTTTAATCTTCACATTCAATCGCCTCGGCCCAGCTTGACCGTATCGAACTACGTTAAAAAAAACTCCCTTCTCTACCGTCACACTCTCGTTTAGTCTTCAACCTGCATGTAACTCGGCAACTAATCTCTCCCTCCTCTGACACACAATGTGCTCTTAGTATATATATACCCCTACTGGCCCAACCGGTTTGTACTGCCCCTGAGTAATTCACCATGTATCCTTTTTGACCGCTGTCATGTTCACTGATTATAGCTCCCACGTACATTGAGTTCATCATCCCCTCCCGTTTCCTCGTGAACAGGCGTTCACAGCCCGTTGAACCGCGCTCACCCCCATTTATGCCTAGTTATCCCCACACCACAACATCTGACCGTGACAGGGGGTAATTGGTGTAAGACAAAAAGTTTAAAACACTAGTTAATTGTATTCTGAATAGTAAATGACATACTTTTTTGTTTTAAATTTGTCGTTTAAAATTAAATTGTTAATAAAATGACATTCAGGGCCCCTGGCAAATAGGTGCAAGATGTAAAACTCAAAGGCCTGAAAATTTAATCTGAAGCATACTGGAAATGTGTGTCAATATGTTTAAGTAATTGTTAAATGTTTAATGGTTATTAAGGCCTTAAAAGTTTACCTAACATATTTTTTTATTTGCGGCCCTCAGCTGGATTTTAGGAGTAGAATCTATAAAATTTTAATATGGGCCATCACATTTTTATTTATAACGTTTGATCAAGATCCATTCCATGTACTCAGTAGCGAAATTAATTTTATTTAATTCATGTTATAAAAGGACATTTTGGGCCCTAGGCAATGTTCCTTTTAACTGCACTTATCTATCTGACGCCGCGCAGTAGTTTAGAATTACCACGCGGCTAAATTTGTAAACATTGCTAAAAATGGATGCTGTGCTTCTTTGCACACGAGTTTTTTACTTTGCACGCCACCGACAAACCTATGATGGAACATTGGCCCCGTTCCCTAAAAAGTGTTATTTAAAAGAAAGATTTTGTGAAAACGTGTTTAATAAGATTCCTAAAGGTTCATGGTGATCAGATTAATACAATAATATTTATACAGCTTACATAATAAAAAAAATGGCATTAAAATCCTCTGAACCCATTGAGTGTAAGATGCAAAGTTCAAAACACCTATTGATTTCAAAGTTGATGATATTGGAAATATTTTCTAAGAGTTAAATCGTGTAAAACGGAATGGGTAACAAGGAGTTTATTGTCTTTTAAATTTTGGGCTCCAGCCAAATAGAAATTGAAATTAAGAGGTAATTGCCTCATATAATTTTAAAATGGTTAATCAAGTTTTTATGCACCAAGATTGATCAAGATCCATACATTTAAACAGTAGCCAAAGTTTATACTAGTTTAAAAATAGCTTATATTAGGAGGCCCACAATGAGTGATATTTTATATAGTTTTTTCGCCTGTTACCATCGCGAAGAATAATCGTCATCTTCACAAAAATTCATGCCTCTACCTACACAGGAAGTTGGGTAATAAAGAATTAAATATTTCTGTGGAAAGAAAGATTTTGGGCCCTCAGCGCAAAAGGAAAGGACATCAGGAGTTAATTACCCTATATATTTTAATATGGGACATCAAGTTTTCATTTATTAAGATCAATCCATTCAAAAAATAGCCAAAGTTTAGACACATTTTATATATCTATACTAATAAAGGGCAAAGCCATTAATAACTGATTTATTCACTTACTCAAAAATCACAAATTCTCTAACTTACCGTGTATATGGAAGCATGACACTTTTATTGGTATAGATTTACTATACTTATCACATAAAAAGTAACATAAATTATTCCAGGAAAGTCGGCACTTGAAAAAAATATATAGAAAAATTGAACCACAATAATGCCACTCTGCTCACAAACAGGGTAACACAAGAATTTAACAATTATTTTTTTGGTAATTCTCATGTTTGATTATTTCAGCATCTCTGATATGGACATCGAATACAGCGAGAACTGTGATTTGGATTATCTCAAAATTTATGATGGAAAAAGTGAAACAGATAAGCTGCTATCTACATTTTGTAACACAAACGATACCATCACAGAGCTTGCATATTCTTCAACCAATTCAATGTATCTGGTGTTTAAGACGAACAAGGACGTTCAAAGAAAGGGATTTAGTGCATTCTATCGTATTTATGGTAAATAAATATTTCCTTACAGTTTCTGCAATAATTTTGTTTGTCATGGTTGAGTAAATACTATGAGGAATATATGTTATCGTCACTTTAAAAAAATTGACATATAGCTTGGTACATGTCAGTTTCAATTGTATTAAATTTGTCTTTATGATAGCTTGTATACTCAAAAATTTAAACATTAAAAGGTGAAAATAAAAGGAAATTAATTTATGAATCGATGACATGATGCAATTTTTTGTATAATTTCCCATAATTTAAATAAGCTTCATCTTATTCACAAATAAAATTATATCTTGAAAAAGAACAGGAATTGAATGAAAAAAGGTGAATCCAAGGGGAAGCTATTTTATTTATCAAGAAATTTGAAAGTTCATGGGGTACTTTTCTCTCTGAAACACAAATGATTTTTCACTTTTCTCTTATGAGAGTATTCCGATTTTTGGAATGAATTATTTTTTTCAAATGTAAATTTTACTTAATACTTTAAATTTCAACCATAGATTAAACATATTACATAATTATCTGATCTATTTTATCTGTTACAGACGCTCCTTATACACAGAAGATTATTGCATCCTACGCTTATCTATGATTGTGTCTAGTCCTGCATTTTTATTAAAGTTTTAAATGTTGAAAAAGTGTTTGTTTTCCTAGTTTCTTTGGGCAACTCATCCACGCCCGAAATCCGGTCGAGAAGCATGAGTATTTGTATGTGTTTTTCTTGCGTACTGAATAAGAAAGGTGTTTTTAACCTTATGTCTATCTGAGAGTTGTGTTTAGTTACATTTGTGTTGTATCTCTAAAGAAGATTTAATTGCTTTATGTACTTTACTCTTTGTTCTTCGTTCTTCTAGTGTTTCAAGGTTTATTGATTGATCTAATAGTGGTCTTGTCATTTTTTAATATTCTCCAGTAATAAATCTGGCAGCTCTATTTTGAATTTGTTCTAATTTATCAATGTTTTCTTTGGTGGATGGGTCCCATATTCTAAAACAGGTCTCAACAAAGTGATGTAGCATTTCAGTTTTATATCTCTATTACATTAGTAATACATTCTTTTTATAAAGCCTATGGTTTTGTTTGAGTTTTAATAACTTTTTTGAAATTGGAATTCCATGACAGTTTCAGATTTATTATAACTCCTAAGTATTTAGCATCCTTAGTATTTGTATGCAAATCAAAGTCTATTGTACTTTAATGGTAGCATTAACAAATGCACTTAGCAATACCAAATTATTTATGGTTTTAAACTTACGTGGCTTTTATGTGGTCTATTTAAATTTTTTTGAAATTAAAACTGAGTTTTCTTTTTATTAATAGCTATATTTATAAAATCAAATCCATCATAATTTTAAATAACTTAACATATTTTCTGGATTACAACTCAACAATGGTGGCTCAAAATTGGATAGTATTTGCAAGTCAAAAATATCCATTGACATTCCTATTATTTAAAAAAATGTGTGTGATGTTTTAAAATATTACTTTAAAGTAAAAATTTGTATTAACAAAAATTTTCAACATTTCGAAAGTATTGACATATAAAAATAATTTAATTGAAATCTTTTATTTTATCAATAAAGTTTGTTAACTTATACGTGTTTGCATATTTATAACAAATAAAACTCATCCTCGTAGATTACAACATAACAATCACAGGAGCAAAAGAAGGATACATAGTTAGCCCTGGTTTTTCACTCATGTATCCGGCTAACTCATATTTCTCGTGGACCATTCAAGGTGGACCCGGTAGCTTTATTGTATTAAGGTAACTTCTTAAACAAGTTTAAGCAAACACATGTCTTTTTCTATATCAAGTGAGAACAGAAAGCATTGTAAAATTTAAAACACTTTCAAAATTTTAAAACAATGTACTGTCTATGTTAACAGTATGATTGTAAACTAACAATTTTACCTTGAAGTTATATGTCTTTTTTAAAAGCATGAGATATGTGAGATTAGTCTTAAAAAATACGCATTATGAAACTATTTATATTTCCATAACTTCTGTGGATACTTTTAAAATAATATTATGTATATTATATAGTCTGTAGTTGATATTAGATGTTAATTTACCAAAATATTCATACATTTGTAGTTTACAATGTACAAAAAATATTGTTGACATGAAAAGAAAAGCATAAAAATAAAAATGCAAACATATGTGTATACAATTATTTCAAGAACATATTGTTTATCTGATACTAGCAAAATACCCGCGTTGCAGCGGAAAAGTAGAATTTCAGTTCGTTTTTGAGAACCCGCGTACCCAAATTTTGAAAGGTGTCACCATAAGGACAAAGAAAGTTGGATTGGTTCAAAATGGCGACTTACAGTGGTGTAATACAACCGAAATAATTATGTTCATTATTGTCGATTAACGCAGGAAGTCGCCAACCAATATTCGTAAACTTGCATAATACTCGTGAGCTGCTGCGAAAACGTAGTATACCAGTTAGCGTAACAATGCCGCCCAACAACATTCTGGAAAGTGGGACCATAAGTATCAAAGACCATTCGAAAAGCTCAATATGGCAACTGAAATTTGTGTAATACAACCGAAATAATTATGTTCATTATGGCAACTGATATTGGCGTCAGACCAACAAAATAAGTATGTTCATCTGTTTCGATTTGAGCATGAAAGCCGCCTACTAAATTACATGAATATGTGCCATAAAAAAGAAATTGTAACATGGTGAACGTAGCGACCTTTTAGACCATTGCTAAGATAATTTCGAAATGAAAACTGCTTTAATTTTGGACATGAGGGATTTAATTACCTTTTTTTCCCTTCTAAATATGACTCATCTAAATCTTATGTACAAAATTTGATTCATAAATATCCATTCTAACTGAAACTCTTCGCGGGAAGTGTACTTACTTTTTCTAAAGTTGCACGTCAATCAGTGACTAAAATAGTTTTTATACAGAATATATAAGAAACAAAATTACATTATGGGCCGCCGGGACTAATTGGTGCAACATGTTAATTTCAAAAAACCAATTGATTTCAATCTGGATCATGATAAATATACGTGTTTGTCAATATTTTTCAGATCATGTAAAATAAAATGGGGAATTAAATGACACTAAGGGAAATCGGTCAAAAACGATGCAAGATATTCATATCTGAAAAGGATTGAAGATTTCAATCTAGATCATGATGGAGATATGTGTCTATATTAGACTACAGATCATCAAATTTGTTTTATATCAAATTTGTTCCATAATCCATTCATTAAGCCAGTAGCCACTGTTTAAGATAACATTATATAACTTCTGTTAAAAAATTACATACTGTGCCCACGGCCCCTAATAAGTGGTATTTAAACAACTCTTATTCCAGAAATGTTTGATTAAGTGTGATCAACTAATTCCCAAAGTTTTATGTCCATTGATAAATAAAATATTAATTATGCGGCTTTAAATAAACTACAATTAAGTCCCAGGGACCCAATCGGTGTAAGATGTAAATTTCAAAACAACAGTTGATTTCAATCTGGATCATGATGGAAATATTGTTTTGTCAATATTTGTAATAATGGTGTGAAAATGAAGGGAAAAAGTGTCTTAAACATTTATGAAAAATAGATTATGGGCTCGCGGCTCCGAAAGGATAGATAATAAGAGTTCAATGCCCTATAGTGTTTTATCATGGGCCATCAACGTTTTCAATACCAAGTTTAGTCAAGAGCCATCTTTTTACACAGTATCCAAAGTGTAAACAATTTTTTATAAAGCTCATATAAGGAAAAAACTACTTTTTAGCCCCAGAGAGTGATAGTTAAAATGTTTTCTTTGCCTGTTACTATTGCGGGAGTGTACTTAACAGCTTCCCAAAGTTTCATGCTTCTCCCTAAATGGAAAGTTGGAGAATAAACCATGAGTATGTTTGTATATAGTTCATAGTAGGAAAACAACTAGATTTTGGACCCCCAGCCTCCCCCCACCACCCGAGTGGTAATTTAAAAATTCTTTTTACCCAACTATCATCGTGAGAGTTTACTCAACACTTTCCAAAAGTTTCATGCTGTTACCTACACGTGAATTTGAAGTATTAGTGATCAGTGCGTCAGTCAGTGAGTGAGTGAGGGATTTTCCTTTTATTAGTATAGATATGGGGCAATAAATAAAAAAGTTTAACATGACGAACATTGTCGCCGATTAAGTCCGCTACGAGTAGAATTTTTAAATAAAACCTGCTTCCCTTTGGACATCTTTTGCCCTATAGTATCTCAATATGTGTTATCAAAAGCTTATGTACCAAGTTTGATCGAAAATCCTACGAAAAAAGTGTACTCAACAACTTTCTAAAGTTTCTTGGCGATCAGTGACTGAAATACTATTTGTACAATTTATAAAAGAAAAAAATATATTTTAAAGGGCCCCAGGCCCATCGGTGAAACATGTAACTTTCCAAGGACCTATTTATTTAAATCCGGACAATGGTCGATATACTTGTGTGTCAATATTTGTCAAGAATGTGTAAAACCCAATTGGGAATGAAATGACGATAAGGGCCACGGGAAAAAAACTGTGCCAATAAGGACATGTGTCAATATTTGACGATATGTTTGGGGGAATAAAGTTTTAAAAGTTAACACAAATAAAGACTTTTGGCCCGCCCGAAAAGAGTGGACAATATGAGTTTAATATCTTTTAGAATTTTAAAACGTGCAATCAAATTCTTACATACCAAAATTGGTCAAGATTCATCCATTTACCTGGTGAACTTGAACTTGAACTATCCCTTAATCAGTTGTTGGGTCGTTGGGGCACCATCGTGAACTGCTCACTAACACACGCCATTTGTCCCGGTCCTGTGCTCCCTTTGAGAGTCGCTGAATGACAGGCCGGTCCTCCCATCTCTTCTTTTGTCTGCCTCTTTTCCTTAATCCCTAGACTGTGCCTTGCAATATAGTTTTTGCGAGACCTCCAGTTCTTGTCACATGTCCGTACCATCATAATTTCCTATTCTTAATTGATGTGAGTAGGTCCTCGTAGTGGCCAATGACAGTACTTATTGCGTTGCGGACCGCTTTGTTTGTGATGTGCGCTGTGTTGGAGATGTTCAATATCTTTCTGAAACATCTCATCTCTAGCGCATTGATTCTTCTTTGGAGGTGTGCAGTGAGCGTCCAAGCCTCACAACCATACAAAAAGACCGACATCGCCAGAGAGCGCATTAGCCGGATCTTTGATCTCAGGGAGAGCTTCTTGCTTTGCCAGATGTGCTTTTTTTTTACTCAATGCTGCCATTGTTTTGGCAACTCTGGCAAGCATTTCTGGCTTTGAGCCTTCGTCGGATATTATGGCCCCTTGATATTTGAAGGTGGAGACTTCTTCGATTTTTTGCCCATTTATCCGAATCTCACTTGTGAATGTACTATTTGCCATGACCTTGGTCTTGTCTGCATTGATTTCCATGCCGTACGGCTTTGTTGTTTTCTCTAGCTTTGCGAGGAATTCTTTTAGTTCGTCCTCGCTACCAGCTAGGCCGTCAATGTGATCGGTGAAGCGTAGGTTGGTTATACTTCTCCCTCCGATGCTGACTCTTCCGATATTGTCTTTTAGAACATCTGTCATGATCCTTTCAATGAAGAGGTTGAAGAGGAAGGGGGAAAGTAAACATCCGTGTCTGAAACCAACAGTGATCTTGAACCAATCTACCAGATTGCTGTTGAAGAGTACTGCACTGGTTGCTCTGTTTTTAAGGTTCTTGATCACTTCAATGAGGTTTGCATTTATGTTGAATTTGTGCATAGTTGCCCACAGTGCCGCATGCCACACTCTGTCGAAAGCTTTTTTAAAGTCTATAAAGACATGATAGAGGTCACTCTGGTGTTGGAGACTTTTTCACAGAGAACTCGCAGGCTAAAGATTTGCTCAATTGTGCTTCTTCCTGCTCTGAAGCCCGCCTGCTATTCTGAAATGATTTGCTCTGCTTGTGGTTTCAGTCTGCTCAATATGATCATAAGGATGACTTTGCTGGGGTGACTAATCAGGCTGATTGTACGATAGTTCTGACACATCTGGAGACCCATGGTCTGTTTATTGCTTTCTTATTACCAAGTACTTCTTTTGCTGCTTCAATTATTGAGGTATTGAAGGTGTCAGTGACTAGGTCTATGTCGATGTCCGTTTCTGACTCATATAGTTTGGTGAGTGGAGCAAATTTTCCTCCAATGGTTGCTCTGAATACTTCTGCAATTTCTGGGTCTTTCAGTTTGTCCAGGTCAAAGCGTTATCGTGGATTGCCTTGTTTTGCTATCTTTTTCAGGTGGAGATGGAACGTCATCAGCACCAGATTATGGTCACTACCGATATCTGCGCCAGGGAAACTTCTAGTTCTAGCTGTTTTAATACACGATTTGAATCGTTTTCTGACCAGTATGTAATCTATGTGGTTACTATGTTCCCCGTTGGGGCTGTGCCAAGTCCATCTTCTTTTTTGTGTTAGCTAGCAGTAGGTTGTTATATCTTGCAAATTCCAGCAGACGAAGTCCTCTATCATTGGTCAGATCATTGCAAGAGCGTCCGCAAGTATCTGCCCAGTTGGTCCATACATCTATCTACTCATATCTTCGTGTTTCAGTCTCCTTGGACGACGATAATGTCTTTCCTTGGTGTTTGATCAACGATGTCCTGTACTTGATCATAGAAGGCCTCTACTTCGCTGTAATCGTGGCTGGTTGTAGGAGCTTATATCTGTATAATTGTGATATTGAAGGTGTGGCTTTCAGCCGAATGGTGATAATGCGACTTGAGACAGGGCGACATCCAATGACCGAGTTTGTTATATTTTTATGGATGAGGAATCCAACTCCATGTTCATGTCTGTCCTGCCTGCCGCTGAAGTAGATCTTGTGTCCTTCCTCTGTTTTGAGAGTTCACCAAAGCTTTTCCATCGGGTCTCACATAGTCCGATGACATTCCATTGGTATATGTCCATTTTATGCGTCTATTCTTTCACTTTTCCTGTAGCATGTAGGATTCTTACATTACATGTGCCAATAATTACGTCGTCTCTTCTTTTGAGGTTGAAAATGGGAGTTGCTTGTGGTGCACCAGTAATACACTTTAGTCCCCAACCTTGTGTGCAGTGGTAGACGCGGCCCTTGTTAACCCGGTCGACGGCCGAGCCGGTATGTGTTGAGTTAGTATTACAGTCATGTGGTGTGTCTAGGGCAGGAAATGCTTGGCGGCGCCAATCCCTCTCCAAGCTTGATCACAGCCGGCTTCCTCCTTATCGGTGGCCCACCTTGATCACGGACACGTAACGTTGAGTTCGCATTTAAACTCGTCCGCCCAGACCGGTGCTTCAACTTGGAAGTCATACGCTCATTGGAGCCGTGTCAGCACCAAGCCCTCACGTGGTTTAGCCAGTCAGCTGAGACCGTTGCCCAGGGTGTGGCACTGAGAGCTTGAAATATATTTTATATAACTCGTGTTTAAAATTGACATTTTTTTCCCCTTGCCTTTAATAAGTTGTATTTTAAAACTTTTATGTCAGAAACGTTTGTGGTAATGTACTCAACAGCTTTGTAAAGTTTCATGTCAATTAAATGAATAAAATAATATTTATAAAGCTTAATATAGAAATATGACATTTAGGGTCCCCCGGGGGTGTGGCGGAGCCGTTGTCTAGGGGTTGAGGTCCCCTTTGGCCACAGATATTTACCACATTGGACGGGTAAATGAATCAGCAACGCTG
The DNA here is from genome assembly GCA_944989445.1 of Ampullaceana balthica. Taxonomy (NCBI): domain Eukaryota; kingdom Metazoa; phylum Mollusca; class Gastropoda; family Lymnaeidae; genus Ampullaceana; species Ampullaceana balthica. The sequence continues at coordinate 41,630 of CALYLW010001282.1, read as the reverse complement.
GGTTGTAGTTCAAAGTACAAATATTGACATCAAATCGTCGACATGTATGGCAAAGTAAAATTGGCAATTTTATAGCTGATCTTCATGCCATCCACAGTCCACACACCCTTTTAATCTTCACATTCAATCGTCCTCGGCCTAGCTTGACCGTATCGGACTACGTTAAAAAAACTCCCCTCTCTACCGTCACACTCTCGTTCAGTCTTCAACCTGCCTGTAACTCGGCAACTAAGCCCTCCCTCCTCTTACACACAATGTGATCTTATTATATATACCCCATCTGGCCCAACCGGTTTGTACTGCCTCTGGGTAATTCACCATGTATCCTTTTTGACCGCTGTCATGTTCACTGATTACAACTCCCACATACCGTGAGTTCACCCTCCTCCCCTTTCCACGTTAACAGGCGTTCACAGCCCGTTGACCCACGCTCCTTCCCATTTATGCCTAATCATCCCCAAACCACAACATCTGACCTTGACACCCCCTCCTCACGAGCGACCTTAGCAACAATGTCGCGAGTTTTATAAACATTATTATGATTGATATTCTGCTGTGTCCGGATATAATAATAGCATATCTCATTCTTACACACTCAGGCATACTATATAGTCATTGGAACAATATTTAACAATTACCAGTGCAATGTGCACTCTATACACAATTTTCACCAGTAATCTCATACCCTCCAAAAAAATTTGTTCACATTATCTGGTGTACCTTCACAAATACGTACTAATGAATCATTTTATTTACATTGTGGAACCACCCGGTTTTCGTACATGAGTATGAGTCTAGTAATACACTACCTCGTTTTCGAGTTTAGCAAAGGTTATTACTACTCAAAATCGTAAACTATCTATGCATCTATGTATTAAAAAAAAATCACATTTGCAGTCTTAAAAATTACATACAAAACATTTGCTTTGGTTCAATGATATAAACGATCCCCATGTTTCACAAGCAAAGAATTTCATGGTTCAATAATTTAAGTGATCAACATGTCTCTCAAAACAAAGAATGGCATGATTCAATGATTTAATTGATCAACATGTTTCACAAGCAAAGAATGTCATGGTTCAATAATTTAAGTGATCAACATGTCTCTCAAAACAAAGAACGGCATGATTCAATGATTTAATTGATCAACATGTTTCACAAGCAAAGAATGTCATGGTTCAATAATTTAAGTGATCAACATGTCTCTCAAAACAAAGAATGGCATGATTCAATGATTTATTGATCAACATGTTTCACAATCAAAGAATGGCATGATTAAATGGTTTAATTGCTCATCATGTGTCACAAACAATCGATATCCACCCAATTTTCTTTCCCATTTCTTTACCAATTGTGTCTGTATGTTTATGGGAACTGTTATGTATGATTTATGTCCCCATAGCGGGACCTCGTATGTATATTTACCGTTCCCCCTACTGAGACCCTTTACAATTCACCACGTACTTGGTTACAAATTCTTATCATATACATAACAATCATAAAATTTGCTCAACAAAATTCTTCAGAATCAAACATTTCATCATCATAGCATATAATAAATGCATATTATCATTTTTAATCAAATGGCCATCGGTTTATAACGGTACCACCATATGTGCTTACATAATAAAAATAAATGTGTCTGCACATAAGAAATGCTTTTCAATTTATATCATAGTAATACTGGGTCTAGGTCGCTCAGACCACCCCCCCCCCAAATTAAACCCAAAAATACATTATCATAACTCATCATAGTTATCAACAAATAGCATCATCATCATCATAATCAAAAACATTATCATCAAAACAACATCTCTTATAATAAAAGAAAAAAATTGGCCTGAGTTCTCAATGCACAAAATTTCTTATATGATCAACACACTTGTCATGAACATACGAAACACTTTATTTCATATCATATTGATATTGGTCCAAGGTCACTCAGACCCCAACTTCAACCCAAAATACATCATCATTACTCATAATAGTTTTCAACAAATAACATCCTCATCATTATAATCATAAACATTATCATCATAAAAGATACAATACTTCTTCCCTGTACGGCGCCCTCCTATACCGTAATACACAGCCAAAACTAATTTACGTATCAAAATCATACTCATTGTTGTTAATGGTGGACTATTACGTTTGTTTCCCATCTTAAACAAACAAACGACCCTTATTATCATTACCAAGTTGGTAACTGTGATTACCCTAATATTTGGTAACTACTATCATTTGTCATTCTCCCGGGATCAATTATTAGTTATTTTGATCCATATTGTAATCAACAATACAAGAATTGTCTTACTAATCTCAGTGTGACCGTGCTTTTCTATCGTTTGTCTGTCCCAACTACCAATTGTCACCTTTATCCTCTGCAATCCTTCCTGTCGCTACCTCTATGACTTATCCGGTTAAGACTACCTCCGCCTCTGAAATTTCCCCGGTCATTCGTGTCACCACCTTTGAATTTTACTCCCTGACCTCTATTGACTTTCACTTTTTGACCCGACGGGCTGCCCATTGCGTCTAATAATACACCTGCGCATGAGCTACCCACACAGTTAAATGTGTTCACCAAGACCATAACTATTAACAAAAACTTTATTCTTAACGGACCAGCAGAGCCTTTAACCGTCTTTCTAAACCTGTCCTGCGAGTATTTGTCGGTCATGGTCTTATGAATTCTGGTCCGTCTTGACCACACTGTGTCATTGTTAGTGTCTCTGTCTCTGTGTAGCTTCGTGTTTGCCCTGCTGTGTTCTTGGAGGTTATACGAGTCTCCTTTGCCTAGCAACTCACAACAGTGTTTAGCTGAGCCCACGCCATATTGTTGTGTGGCTCCACTGTAGTGTTTCTTCTTAAATTGCTTGTTTTCATCCCTAGGTGTTCTATCTGCTATTAACTCAGTAGCACATTCAATTTTCCACTCATTATCTTCCCTATTCTCTTTGTCTCCCTCACTAGGTTTGCTATCTTGTAGAAATTCAGTAGTACTCTTAATTTTCCCATCCCTAGCTTCATTATTCTCCTTATATCCATCAATAAGTTTGCTATCTTCTAGAAACTCAGTCGCACAATCGATTTCCCCATCGTTATGTTCAAAGTTATCCTGATTTTCATCATTATGCTTGCTATGTTCTAGAAAGTCAGTCACACCCTGTGCGCTATTTCTATCATGTTCCTTACATTCAACCAATTTAATTTGTTCCCCTTCTGTGGCTTTATTTGGTTCTGCCTTTTCTTTCTTAACATTTGTAACCACTTCATTTCCATCGGCCTTAGTCTCTGAGGCTAATGTTGCTACTGTAACCAATTTATTTTCATTGGCCTTCACTCCATCTTGAAAATCTGGGTCACTGCTTTTTTGTTTCTCCACACTGTTATTTTCAACTAAAATTTTCCTTATTAGCAGTTCTTTTAAAGTCAAAATCTCATCATCTCTCGCTTCTATTTTCCGAATTAAATCATGATTTATCTCTTTTTTTTTCTTTAAGAATTCTGCACATTTCAGTTATGTCATCTTCTTTAATTGTTACTTTTGGTTATAGCTCACCAATTTCCTCTTCTTCCTGAATGAATATTTCTTTCATTTCTTTGTTTTCTCTCTCTTTTTCATGTATTTCCTTCTGAAATTTTGTCTATAGATAATCTTTTTCAATTATAGATTTTTTCCAGTTTTTCTATGTTCTGGGTTGCATTGCTTATATTTATAACCATCTCTGTCAGCTTATCATCGTGGTCCTTAGTTCATTTGATCCAACAAGATTTTTCTTTCTCAATTTGATGTAGAAGTTTATCTTTTTCAGCATTGTTCATTCTTAAGTTCATTGCCTAAACTTCATTTTCCTCTATTTTTAATCTGTGTTTTATGTCAACTTTCTCAAGATCTGTTAGTCTAGTTTCAACATTGCGCAATTTTGACTCTAGTTTACTTACTGTCTCTTTGTGTTCCTTTAAATCGTTCTCTTTAAGGGCCAGATTATTTCTCAACTCACTAATGAGTTTATTACTTTCTTCCCTGCTGTGGTTTAACTCGTCTATTAGTTTTTGAATTTTGGCCTCTCTGTTTTTAAAGAAACCTAAATCCCTTTTCTGTTTGTTCATCTTCTTCACATTTATTTTAAGCTGCTACCATTGGCTATCTTCTACCTTTATTTTTTTGTTATCTTGTCTTAGGAAAACTCTCACAAAAGTCTCTAGCTGTATTGGGATTGTCTCTGTACCCTTTAAGGTTCATATTTTCATATTTATATCTTGTGCTATTGGTCTGTTTCTTTGGGATGTCGTATCTATAATGATTTATATCGCCAGCTGCCGGTTCTGCCATCTTATACACTTCTTTCGTTATATACGGCTCTTCCCAAAATAAGCTGGCTATTCCATATAATTCTTCCTTACATTTACTCTCTTTACTGTTTAAAGCTCCCCGTTTAATTCTCCGTTTTCTTCTTTTCTCTTCATCATTTGCCAACATTTTCTCCTGTCTCTTTTCCTATTATCGCTGCTTCTTTTCATCTTTTTTCAGTCGCAGTCTCTGTCTTTCGTCGTTTTGTCTCAATGATTCTTTATCTTCTTCCTCCCACTTTAATCGTACTTCTTCATTTTTTTAGCCACCATCTATCTTCTCTTTCACCATTTTCCTTCACTTCATTTACAGTCACTTCTTCCTTATGTGTGTTCCTTTCTAAATTGTCCCCAGTATAATCTGTTCTGTCATCTGCTTTGTCGTATTCCCTTCGTGTGTCTTTCTCAGCATTTCCGGTACCCGCTGCATTCTCGTTAACGTCATTCTTAACTTCTATTTCTTTCGCCCTAATTTGACCCTTTGTCTCTGCTATTAAGGCTCTTATAGCAGCCTGACCATCTTTATTCTCTGGCTCATGAGTGTTTTCCTTGGCCTCTTTCCCTACTGCCTCCATCCTAACTTTATCTATGACTTGTTCGGCATACTTCTTTTCTGGTTGTACAGGTAAATTGTCTGATTCTTTAACATTCTTTTCAATTTCGACAATTTTCTTTTCGCTTTCTTTAACCTTCTTTTCAGCCTCAAAAACTTTCCTTACAAATTCTTTGTAATAAATCTATTGTACAAATCTCTTTTCAGGTTCTACCCTTATGTGGTCAGATCGCTTAGTCCTCATTGTTAATTCTCTACTTATTTTCCTACCTCCTTTCTTTTTGTTAGTATCAGCAGTCTCTACCGCAATATTTCTAGTAGAGGACTTAGTACCTCTTTTGGGGTACTCTCTCTTCAGACCTTCTACTACCTCTTTTTGATATTGCCATTCCTGTTTCTCAGTCCCCTGTTTGTTTCTAGATTTATATCTTTTCTTTGGTCCCGTAACGGTTTGAGTAGTCAGAACGTTAGTATTTGTACCAATCTTGTCTGCCTATTTAACTACTCTGTACAATGCGTCGGCCATTTCTAGTTCTATTTTTCTCTCCATTTCTAGCCTTCTTGACTCATCCGCTCTCTTAAGAGCCCCTTCTTTTTTCCGTTTTTCCCTTTCCTCATCTTCCTCCCTCTTCTTACTATCTCTTTCATCATCTTCCTCCCTCCTGCGCCTCTTCCTCGCTCTTCCCTCTAGCCCTTTATTCTTTCCGTTTTTCTCTTTCTTCATCTTCCTCCTTCTTTCTATCTCTTTCCTCATCTTCCGCCCTCCTCTGCGCCTTTTCCTCGCTCTTCCTTCTAGCCCGTTCTTCTTCCTGAGCTATCCTGTGCTCCTCTGTTAGCCATTTCTTTGCCTCCTCCCCTTCCAATCCTAGCTCCCGGGCCCTTTGTTTAAGTTCCTCTAAATTAGGCAATCCCATCTCTCTGTCAACATTCTGTCACCCGTCACTCTACGGTCTCAATCTCTACGGCTGCATTCTTCTTATCGTTTTGCATTAGGGTCCCAATATAACCATTAACTATCTCAACAATACAATTAGGGGTTCATCATATACATAATTAATTTAATATTAGAAATTAAGTTGTACTTGCCTGTTATTGATAGAAATTACCACACAAATAGTAACCATACCTAAGAACAGACCGTTGACCCACGCTTGTTCCCATGTATGCCTAGTCATCCTCACACTACAACATCTGACCGTAACAGGGGGTAATTGGTGTAAGACAAAAATTTTAAAAACACTTGTTAATTTTATTCTGAATACTAAATGACATACTTTTTTGTTTAAATTTGTCTTGTAAAATTAAATTGTTAATAAAATGACATTCAGGGCCCCTGGAAAATAGGTGCAAGATGTAAAACTCAAAGGCCTGAAAATTTAATCTCGAGCATACTGGAAATGTGTGTCAATATGTTTAAGTAATTGTTAAATGTTTAATGGTTATTAAGGCCTTAAAAGTTTACCTAACATATTTTTTTATTTGCGGCCCTCAGCTGGATTTTAGGAGTATAATCTATAAAATTTTAATATGGGCCATCACATTTTTATTTATAACGTTTGATCAAGATCCATTCCATGTACTCAGTAGCGAAATTAATTTTATTTAATTCATGTTATAAAAGGACATTTTGGGCCCTAGGCAATGTTCCTTTTAACTGCACTTATCTAACTGACGCCGCGCAGTAGTTTAGAATTACCACGCGGCTAAATTTGTAAACATTGCATAAAAATGGATGCTGTGCTTCTTTGCACACGAGTTTTTTTACTTTGCACGCGACCGACAAACCTATGAGGGAACATTGGCCCCGTTCCCTAAAAAGTGTTATTTAAAAGAAAGATTTTGTGAAAACGTATTTAATAAGATTCCTAAAGTTTCATGGTGATCAGATTAATACAATAATATTTATACAGCTTACATAATAAAAAAAGGCATTAAAAGCCTCCTGGTCCCATTGAGTGTAAGATGCAAAGTTCAAAACACCTATTGATTTCAATGTGGATGATATTGGAAATATTTTCCAAGGGTTAAATCGAGTAAAACGGAATGGGTAACAAGGAGTTTATTGTCTTTTAAATTTTGGTCCCCTAGCAAAATAGAAATTGAAATTAAGAGATAATTTCCTCATAGAATTTTAAAATGGTTAATCAAGTTTTTATGCACCAAGATTGATCAAGATCCATACATTTAAACAGTAGCCAAAGATTATACTAGCACAAAAATAGCTTATATTTGGAGGCCCACTATGAGTGATATTTTATATCATTATTTCGAGTGTTACCATCGCGGAACAATAATCGTCATTTTCACAAAAGTTCATGCCTCTACCTACACGGGAAGTTGGGTAATAAAGAATTAAATATTTCTGGGGAAAGAAAGATTTTGCTCCCCCAGCGCAAAAGGAAAGGACATCAGGAGTTAATTACCCTATATATTTTAATATTGTACATCAAGTTTTCATGTATCAAGATCCATCCATTCAAACAATGACCAAAGTTTAGACACATTTTATATATATATACTAATAAAAGGCAAAGCCACGACTAACTGATTTATTCACTCAATCAAACATCACTAATTCTCTAACTGCCCTTGTAGGTGAGAGCATGAAACTTTTATTGGTAAAGATTTACTACACTTATCAAATAAAAAAGAACATAAAATATTCTAGTAAAGTCGGCACTAGAAAAAAAATATAGAAACATTGAACGACAATAATGCCAATCTGATTACAAACAGGGTAACACATGAATTTAACAATGATTTTTTTTGTTAATTCTCATGTTTGATTGTTTCAGAATCTCTGTTATGGACATCGAATACAGTGAGAACTGTGATTTGGATTATCTCAAAATTTATGATGGAAAAAGTGAAAGAGATAAGCTGCTATCTACATTTTGTAACACAAACGATACCATCCCAAAGTTTGCATATTCTTCAACCAATTCAATGTATCTGGTGTTTAAGACAGATTCTAGTATTCAGAGAAAAGGTTTCAAGGCAACCTATAGAATTTATGGTAAAGAAATATTTCCTTACAGTTTCTGCAATATTTTTGTTTGTCATGGTTGAGTAGGCGCTATTAGGAATATATGTTATCGTCGCTTAAAAAAATTGACAAATAGCTTGGTACATGTCAGTTTCAATTGTATTAAATTTGTCTTTATGATAGCTTGTCTACGCAAAAATTTATACATTAAAAAGTGAATAAAAAGGAAATTAATTTATGAATCGATGACATGATGCAATTTTTGGTATAATTTCCCATCATTTAAATAAGCTTTATCTTGTGTACAAATAAAAACGTATCTTGAAAAGAACCGGAATTGAATGAAAAAATGTGAATCCAAGGTGATGCTATTTTATTTATCAAGAAATTTGAAAGTTCATGGGGTACTTTTCTCTGTAAAACACAAATAATTTTTCACTTTTCTCACATGAGAGTAATCCGATTTTTGCAATGAACTATTTTTTGCAAATATGTAAATTTTACTTAATACTTTAAATTTTAACAGGAGATTAAATATATTACATATTTATCTGATCTATCTTATCTGTTACAGACGCTCCTTCTATACAGAAGATTATTGCATCATACGCTTATCTATGATTGTGTCTAGTCCTGCATTCTACTTAAAGTTTTAAATGTTGACAAAGTGTTTGTTTTCCTGGTTTCTTTGGGAAACCCATCCACGCCTGAATTCCGGACGGGAAGAATGAGAATTTGTATGTGTTTGTTCTTGCATACTGAATAAGAATGGTGTTTTTAACCTTATGTCTTTCTGAGAGTTGTATTTAGTTAAATTTGTGTTGTATCTCTAAAGTGGATTTAATTGCTTTATGTACTTTACTCTTTGTTCTTCGTTCTTCTAGTGTTTTAAGGTTTAATAATTTATCTAATGGTGTTATTCTTGTCATTTTTTAAATATTCTGAAGTAATAAATTTGGCAACTCTTTTTTGAAATTGTTATAATTTATCAATGTTTTTTTTGGTGGATGGGTCCCATACAGAATATTCATATTCTAGTACAGGTCTCACCAAAGTGAGGTATCATTTCAGTTTTATTTCTCTATTACATTTGTAATACGTTCCTTTTATAAAGCCTATGGTTTTGTTTGAGTTTTAATAACTTTTTTGAAATGGGGATTCCATGACAGTTTCACATTTATTATTATTCCTAAGTATTTAGCATCCTTAGTATTTATATGAAAAACAAAGTATATTGTACTTTAATGGTAGCTTTAACAAATGCACTTAACAATACCAAAAAAATTTATTGTTTGAAACTTACGTCGCATTTATTTGATCTATTTAAATTTTATTGAAATTAAAACTGAGATTTCTTTTATTAATAGCAGTATTCATAAAATCAAATCCATCATAATTTTAAATAACTTAACATATTTTCTATATTACAAATCAAAAATGGTGGCTAAGGATTGGATTGTATTTGCCAGTCCAAAACCTCTATTGACATTCATATTTTAAAAAAAAATGTGTGATGTTTTAAAAGATTACTTTAAAATAAAAATGTGTATTTATACAAATTTTGAACATTTTGTACGTAATGACATAAAAATTATTTATTTGAAATCCTTCATTTTATCAATAAATTTTTGAAACTTATACTTGTCTGCATATTCATGAAAAATAAATCTCATCCTTGTAGATTACAACGTAACAATCAGAGGAGCAGAAGAAGGATACATATTTAGCCCTGAATATTCACTCATGTATCCGGCTAACTCATATATCTCGTGGACCCTTCACGGTGGACCCGACAGCTTTATTTTTTTAAGGTAATTTTTTAAAGAAGTTTAAGCAAACACATGTTTTTTCTATATCAAGTGAGAACAGAAAGCATTATAAAATGTTTAACTCTTTCAAAATTTTAGAGATGTTATATCTATGTTAAAAATATGATTGTAAACTAACAATTTTACCTCGAAGTTATATGTTTTTTTAAAGCATGAGCTATGTGATATTAGTCTTAAAAACAAGCATAATGAAGTAGTTGGTAGTGGTTATTAGAGATTAATTTACCAAAATGTAAATTTTACAATGTAAAACTGTAATTTTTTAAATCAAAGGAAAAGCATTAAAAAAAATGCAAACATATTTGTATACAATTATGTCAAGATCATATTGTTTATCTGATACTAGCAAAATACCCGCGTTGCAGCGGAAAAGTAGAATTTAAGTTCGTTTAGAGAACCAGTATTCAAACATTTTGAACGGTGTCACCATAAGGACAAAGATAGTTGGATTGGTTCAATATGGCGACTTACAGTGGTGTAATACAACCGAAATAATTATGTTCATTATGGCAACTGATATTGGCGTCAGACCAAAAAAATAAGTAAGTTCATCGGTTTCAGTTAGAGCAGGAAGCCGCCTACTAAATTTCATGAATATGTGCCATAAAAAAGAAATTGTAACATGGCAAACGTTGCGACCTTTCAGACCTTTGCTCAGAGAATTTTGAAATGAAACCTGCTTAACATTTGGACATGAGGCTTTTAATAATCTTTTTTCCCTATAAATATGACTCATCTTAATCGTATGTACTAACTTTGATCAAGAAACATCCATTGTAGCCAGGACCCTTCGCGGGAGTGTACATACTCTTTCTACGGTTGCTGGCGATCAGTGATTAAAATAGTATTAATCCAGCTTATAGAATAAACAAAATTACATTATGGGCCCCGGACGCAATTGGTGCAACATGTTATTTTCAAAATACCGATCGATTTCAATCTGGATCAAGATAAATATACTCGTTTGTCAATATTTTCGACGTCGTGTAAATTAAAATGGGGAATTAAATGACAATAAGGGCACCCAGGCAAAACGATGCAAGATGTTCATATCTTAAAAGGACAGAAGATTTGAATCTAGGTCAGTGGTTCCTAACCAGTGGTGCATGCACCCCGTGGGGTGCATGAGCAGGTTCCAGCGGGTGTATGAACGATTCAGAGGAAAAAAAAGAAAAAGAGGAAGGAAAAAAAAGAAAAAGGGAAAAAAATAAAGAAAAACTGATAATCTGTAAATGTAAACCATAAGCAAGGCATGCCGCGTCAAATGGCACCCATATAAAACCTTTTTGATAGGGGATACTCGTTCGTGCATCGTTCTGCGCAGTTCGAAAATTGATGGAAAAACCTGTTCGCCAAATGAACGGTTCGCTCTACGTGTTCCTCGGAATTTCGTGCTTCCTCTTTGGAAAAATCCTGTGCTATGACAACATGAAGCCTGTTAGACTCCGAGAGCACTTGGAGAAAGTCCATCCATCCAATTCCAAGTTCAGTGTTGAGGTATTCAAGCAGAAAAGAGCTCGCTTCTTGGCCTCAAGTACCTTGCCCAAGCTTGGATTTTCTTTGTCACAGAAACCTGCACTGGAGACATCCTTCAAGGTTGCATATCTTATTGCAAAAAACAAGAAGACCCACACCATTGGAGAAACTTTGGTGAAGCCTTTGCTCTGGTTGATGGTGGAACTGATATGTGGTTACTAGCAGAGGAAGTAGGTCGAGAAAGTACCTTTGTCCAATGACACTATTCATTCCAAGATTAGTGACATGGCTGCAGACATTCTGGATCAAGTCTTGCGCGAGATAAGAAGCAGTCCTTTTCCATTTAGCGTGCAGCTGGATGAATCCACTGATGTAGCACAACGCAGTAAGCTTCTTGTAATTGTGAGATATGTTCACAGTGGATTGTTGAAGGAGGAATTTCTCTTTTGTAAGCCACTCCTAGCTACTACCAAAGCTGCTGATGTGCTGCAGCTAGTAAGGGCATTCTTCACCACTGAAAACCAGTTTGACTGGACTTCAAGAATTTCTTCAATTTGCACAGGTGGTGCTCCCTCCATGCTCGGTAATACGTCAGGATTTTCAGCACTGTATAAGACAGAAGTTCAAGATATTTTCACTACACACTGTATCCTTCATCGTCAGGCAATGGCATGCAAAACTCTACCTCCAATCTTGAATTCAATTCCTTCTACTGCAGTCCAAGTTGTAAACTTTATCCGCTCACATGCCTTGAGCCACTGCCTCTTCAAGTTGTTCTGTCAGGAGGGAGGGGGGCTCTGAGCATGAAGTTCTGCTCTACCACACTGAGTTTCGCTGGTTGCCCAGGGGACGGATACTTTCTCGGTTAGTAGAACTGAGAGTGGAGCTTGCTATTTTCTTGCGCGAAAACGAGAGTGACCTTGCTGACAAGTTTGACTGTCCAAATGTCATTCATTACTTGGCATACCTGGCTAACATCTTCTCCATTTTAAATGCGTTGAACACATCTCTCCAAGGACATTCTGTGACTGTAATGGATGCTACTGAGAGATTGCAAGCCTTCCTTAATAACGGCCACTATTCCAACGACGACTAGTAAAGTCCAACTTGGCCAACTTTCCACTCTTGGAAGAAGTTGTAATATCTGCTTCAGGAGGAAGCACTGAGGAATCACTGCCTGACAACATCAAAGGGGAAATTTCAGAGTACCTTTCAGCATTGCAAAGGTCCTTTGATGTGTATTTCTGTCAAGAAATTGCTAGGAAAGACATTTGGATTCGCAATACTTTTCACTATGACTTGGACAACATTGATGACAGTGGCCTTGCTAAAGATGACCTGATTTATTTGAGAACTTGAGAAGTACTGAGGAGTGACTTAAGTTGCAATACCTTGATTGAATTTTGGTGCGCCCAGCTAGATTCCTACCCACATCTAGCCAAGAGGGCAGTACTGACGCTCCTTCCGTTTGCCACAATCTATCTCTGTGAAGCAGGATTCTCCACACTTTTGACGATAAAACCAAGGCAAGGAATAAGTTGAATGCAGAGTAGGACATGAAAGTTGCTTTGTCCAAAACAATCCCCAGATTTAAATCACTGATTGAACATAAGAAGCAGCAGATCTCTCACTAAATTCCCTGTTGCTTATTGTCTCAAACTGTTGTGTTCCTAAAATAAACATAGTTTATTTTGCATTTTCTGCAAAGTTCATGAGGGGGTGCATGAACATTTTTGGGCATCTGAAGGGGTGCATGGACCCCAAAATGTTAGGAACCACTGATCTAGGTCATGATGGAGATATGTGTCTATATTAGACTACGGGCCATCAAATTTGTTTATATCAAATTTGTTCCATAACCCATCCATTTATTCAGTAGCCACTGTTTACGATAACTTTATATAACTCATGTTAAAAAATTGCATACTGTGCCCACGGCCCCTAGTAAGTGGTATTTTAACACAACATTTATTCCAGAAATATTTGCTCGCGTGTAATCAACTACTTCTCAAAGTTTTATAGCCATTGATAAATAAAATATTAATTATGCGGTTATAAATAAACTACAGAGGCCCAATCGGTAAGATGTAAATTTCAAAACAACAGTTGATTTCAATCTGGATCATGATTGAAATATTGGTTTGTAAATATTTGTAACGACGGTGTAAAATGGAATGGAGAAAGTGTCTTAAAAATGTATAATAAAAAAAACCCCTTAAAATACCAAGTTTTTTACTATAAATCCTTTATGTATGAGACGTAACTAAAAGAATGTTCATTATAATACGCAGCGCAAGACCATCCAAAAATACAAATTTTTAGTTGTGTCGTAAAACATTTTTAATATAATGCGCACCGATCAGGAATATGTTTATAAAAAGTGTTGTCAATAAAATACGCTCCTAATTGCGAGACAGAAAGGTTGTTCAATATAATGCGCGCCCTTACACTCTATCTCAAAATATAACATGATACATAGGAATAAATAAAATAATCTACAAAATCAATAATTCAATTACGGTACAAGTAATCGATCTGAAATTTTGAAACTTAGTTTTTATCATCGCCACCAAACTGCCTGCTAAATTTCAGCTCGCTAGCTTACGAGGAAATGGGTTAAAAATCGATCCAAAGTTTTGACGACCGACAAGCAATCAAGGATTCAACCAGACACCACAAGTTAATATAAAGGATTTAATAAATAGAACTAAAAAAAAGTTTTTTAAAAACCACGTTTTTATAAGTGGACTAAAAAGAAGAAAATAAGTTAAAACTGATTAGTTCAAGTACTTCGATTTAAAATGACTAAAAACGTGGGGCGGGCGCTTATGAGGTTTAACATATGCAGTTCACTCATTCTCTCACTTATAGATCTCTCTTTTGCCTTCTAAATTAGAAATCTTCAATTTTTATACCAAACACCCGCCCCACGTTTTTAGTCATATTAAATCGAACTACTTGAACTAATAAGTTTTAACTTATTTTCTTCTTTTTAGTAGGCTTATAAAAACCTGGTTTTTAAAAATATTTTTTTACCTCTATTTTGTTTTACCAAACACCTCACAAGCGCCCGCCCAACGTTTTAAAAACATTGTGATGTGGTCACGGGGTGAACTCACAACAAAAGCAGACGGTACATATGCTAATATATAGACTATAGATAAACTAAAAGTTCAATAATTTAATAACGGTATATTCGATCGATCTGAAATTTTGATACAATGCATTGTCGTCCAAGATCTATCTGTGGTAAAATTTTCAGATCTCCAGGACCATCAAAAACGGTTCAATTTTACGTTGGCAGATTTGAAAAAATCTTGGACAAACCAACAAACAATGCCACAGGAACGAAAGCGAGTTAATAAAAACGTGGTAAAAAAGAGATTAGGGGCTCGCGGCTCCAAAAGGATAGATAATAAGAGTTCAATGCCCTATTGTGTTTTATCATGGGCCATCACAGTTTTAAATACCAAGTTTGGTCAAAAGCCATCTTGTTACACATTATCCAAAGTGTAAACAAATTTTTATAAAGCTCACATACGGAAAAAACTACATTTTGGCCCCGGGCCCCAGGCTTTTAGAGAGTGATAGTTAAAATATTTTCTTTGCCTGTTACTATTGCAGGAGTGTACTTAACAGCTTCCCAAAGTTTCATGATTCTACCTACACGGAAAATTTGAGAATTAGTCATGAGTCTGTTTGTATATAGTTCATATTAAGAAAACAACTACGTTTGGGCCCCCGGCCTCCCCCCCCCCTCCGAGTGGTAATTTAAAAATTATTTTACACCAACTATCATGTGAGAGTATACTCAACACTTTCCCAAATTTTCATGCTTTTACCTACACGGTAATTTGAAATATTAGTGATGAATGCGTCAGTCTGTGGGTGAGTGATGGTTTTTCTTTTTATTAGTATAGATATGGGGACATAAATAAAACGTTTAACATGACGATTATTGTCGACGATTAAGTCCGTTACGAGTAGAATTTTTAAATGAAACCTGCTTCTATTTGGACATATTTTACCCTATAGTACAGGGGTGGTCAGACCAGTAGTAACTGATAGCAAATTTTATTAATATTCAAAACTTTTGAGAGCCGCATTGAGACATTATCGTTCACTTCCCGACCAATCTTCTCTTTAAGTCGGGCGGCTGTGCAGATATCTGATCGACACTGCACAGCAGTTTAGAATTACCGCGCAGAAAACGTGTGTAAAATAGTGCACACAAAATGGATGTTGTGCAACTTTGCACGCGAGTTTTTTTTAAAATTTGCACACTAGCGAACCTTAAAGGGAACATTGGTCCCCACTCGAAATTAAAACTTTATTGGGTGATTCATTTTTCAAACTTATTTTTTTATTTGAATTTAATGACTTGAACATTTCAATTGTTTTAATCATAACCTTATTTTGAAGATATATATACTTTACAGTTACACAATTAACAACCATTTAAACATGAAAATTAATGAATAGAAACAGGTTGCATAAGACTCACTGTGAACATTTGTTGTTATGATTCTGCGAAGAAGCCTTTGAACTAGCAACTTTCTTTAAATCTGGTTGTTAGCTAGTAGTAGTGGTGCGAAGAAGTTCTGTCAGGTGCTGATTACTATTTACAGCTCGGTGCTTTGATTTTATAAACTTCATTGTGGAGTACAAAGATTCACAGCAGTAGGTTGTACTGAAAATGGATATAAGTCGACAACTAGCTTTCTTAAGTTGAGAATATTTTACTTCTGGCACGAGCTTCCAGAAATCCATCACATTGATTTGTGAATCATCGCTAAATCCTGATCTTCCTGTAACTCTGACAGCTCAATTTCAGCAGCAGAAGGTTCCATAACATTGTTAATAGTAAGCTGAAAACCATCTTTGATTACGTCTATCCTGGATGGATTTATGAGAAAAGCGGAACATGATTTTACTTGCCGTAAGTCAATAAATCTGGCTTGGAAATCTTCCAGTTATCATTGTAACATATCTCTATATGCACCAAGCTTTCTAAGTTGAATTTCACCCTCAGAGTATGAGCTAACTCTTTTCTGAAGAAAGTGCTTTAACTCCCTTGACAGGATATCTCTTTGAAGAATCTGTATCTTGTTCTGAAAGCTAAAAACAGTCTGTATAAGATAAGAACTAAGCTTATCCTTTCCTTGCAACGAAAGGTTCAGAGTTTGTAGGTGCTGCATAATGTCAGTTAAAAACATCAAATCGTCCATCCAAGCTTCGTCCACCAGCTGTGGATAAGACTTGTCTTTTTCTGAAAGGAAAGCAGTAATGGGTTCAAGCACATCTACACATCTTTTAAAAAATTGCTGGTAGACAACTACCTAACAACACAGTGAAATGAAAGGTCCTCTGGTTTGTATTTGAGATCTAGCTCACCAATGACGTTTTTGAACTGCCGGTGATTTTTTGCACTTGAACAAATGAAATTCACAATTTGTAGAACTGTCGTCATTACAATTCCGAATTTAAAATATTTGGCTGCAAGATTTTCTCTGTGAATGATGCAGTGTACAGGAAGAAAATCCGGATATAAATTTGATAATTGGTTAAAAGCCCCAACAGACCTACATTTTTACCAAGCATTGACGGTGCTCCATCCGTTGCCACACTTACAAGGCTATTTAGTGGTACACCAGCATCCATCAGTATTTTATCAAGGGCGTTTTTTACATCAATACAGCGAGTGACATCTTTCTGTGCAACCAAGTTTAATAGCTCTAGCCAATTGTGGCGTATCTTGAATATCTGTTGATTCATCAAGAGCCAAACTGAATGCTACACATTTCTTCAAATCGTTCTTCAATTCTCCTTCAATATCAGCTTTAATAATGTCTGAAATACGTCTCATAGTAGTATGGTTTGACATTGGAGTTTTTTTTTATTAGTCGCTAAAGTCTGGAATTATTTGGATCTAATATTGATATTACTTCTTCGATATTTTTCTTAATACATTCCCCATCAGAAAGGTCGTTTAGCACGAGCAATATTCCAAGAGATAACATAACTTGCTACATTTGAAGTGACACCTTCAGAAAGTAGTGTCTGCTGCTGACACATCCCATACTTTAGGTCAGCAAGCTTGTTTTTTCTCAATTCACTCTGCAGTTGATGTTGCAATGCAAACTGTTCATGACTTTTTTTCACAGTGTCGCTTCAAATTGCTAGCTTTTTAATTTGATAGTGGTGTTTGGCATATGAGGCAAATTGGCGTACCATCTTTATCAATTAATGCAAAATATTCTTCCCATTCTGGTAGAAAGCTTCTATTTTCTTCTTTATATTTTCATTTCATGCAACTTGTTGTCATTTTTTGTGGATGTTTATCGAAAAGGGAACAAGAAATTTAACAGTTTACATCACCAACCATTTACAAACCAATCGCTCACTTCAACTTTTAAAATTTAAATACGCCAAAAATATTTTAAACATATTGTTTCTGTCCACATTTTTTAAAATTATTAATTTATTCTTGTTATTACATTGAAAATCGTTGATCGACTGAAAATTATTTTTGTTAAAACCCAATAATTGATTATGCGTTTTTTAAAGTATGGATGGGGATAGGAGTTGAGGGGGAGGGTTAGATAAGCAACATTGGCTCGTCTGTCTCAACTGGTAACTCAATAATTCGGTGTATTTTAAAGCGAAGTTAGAATCCTGTCGTATAATAAATGAAGGGGTGTTTTTATTAATAAACCAACATACCAAACCTTTTTACATCTCTGGGGTGCGGTCGTGTTTTCCTTGATCATTCAAAGAACCTAAATCTGTTAGTGTTAATAGATTTTTGTTTCATGTTCAGGGAAAAAGGTGTATCAAAATACTTTGTATTTTGTCGGGACCGTATTTTATTTCCCGCTGACAAATATTTCTTCTTAAGCGTTTTCCTGTTAAACGTATTTCACAGCATATATTTCATACGAAAAGTTTTAATTAGATCAATTGATCGTGAGCCGCAAAGTGAACACAGAAGAGCCGCATGCGGCTCCCGAGCCGCAGTTTGGCCACCGTTGATATAGTATCTCAATATGTGTTATCAAAACTTTATGTACCAAGTTTGATAGAGAATCCTACGCAAAAATGTACTCAACAACTTTCTAAAGTTTCTTGGCGATCAGTGACTAAAATACTATTTATACAGTTTATGTAAGGAAAACAACATTATTTTAAATGCCCCCAGGCCCCATAAGTGAAACATGTAACTTCCAAAAGACCTATTTATTTAAATCCGGACAATGGTCGATATATTTGTGTGTCAATATTTGTCAAGAATGTGTAAAACCCAATTGGGAATGAGATGACGATAAGGGCCACGGGAAAAAAAACTGTGCCAATAAGGCCATGTGTCAATATTTGACGATATGTTTGGGGGAATAAAGTTTTAAAAGTTAACACAAATAAAGACTTTTGGCCCCGCCCGAAAAGAGTGGACAATATGAGTTTAATATCTTATAGAATTTTAAAACGGGCAATCAAATTCTCACATACCAAGTTTGGTCAAGTTTCATCCATTTACCTGGCAGCCGCTACTTAAAATATCTTTTATAAAACTCGTGTTTAAAATTGACATTGTTGCACCTTGCCTTTAATAAGTTGTATTTTAAAACTTTTATGTTAGAAACGTTTGTGTTAACGTACTCAACAACTTTGTAAAGTTTCCTGTCAATTAAATGAATAAAATAATATTTATAAAGCTTAATATAGAAATATGATATTTAGGGTCCCCGGAGGTAATTGGTGTAAGGCGAAAATTTTAAAACACTTGTTAATTTTATTCTGAATACTAAATGACATAATTTGTTTGTTTAAATTTGTCGTGTAAAATTAAATTGTTAATAAAATGACATTCAGGCCCCATGGCAAATAAGTGCAAGTTGTAAAGTTCAAAGGCCTGAGAAATTATTCTGGACCATTATGGAAATATGTGTCAATATTTTTAAGGAATTGTTAAATGTTTAATGGTTATTAAGGCCTTAAAAGTTTACCTAACACATCTGTTTTATTTGAGGCATCCAGCTGGATTTTAGGAGTATAATCTATACAATTTTAATATGGGCCATCACATTTTTATTTATAACGTTTGATCAAGATCCATTCCATGTACTCAGTAGCGAAATTAATTTTATTTAATTCATGTTATAAAAGGACATTTTGGGCCTTAGGCAATGTTCCTTTTAACTGCACTTATCTAACTGACGCCGCGCAGTAGTTTAGAATTACCACGCGGCTAATTGTGTAAAACATTGCACACAAAATGGATGCTGTGCATCTTTGCACACGAGTGTTTTTACTTTGCAAACTGCCCAACAAACCTCTGAGTTAACATTGGCCCCGTCCCCTAAAAAGTGTTATTTAAAAGAAAGAATTTGTGTAAACGTACTTAAAAACTTCCTAACGTTTCATGGCGATCGGATTAATACAATAATATTTATACAGCTTACATAATAAAAAATGGCATTAAAAGCCCCCTTGGCCCATTGAGTGTAAGATGCAAAGTTCAAAACACCTATTGATTTCAATGTGGATCATACTGGAAACTTTTTTCAAAGCTTAAATCGAGTGAAACGGTATGGGAAACAAGGAGTTCATTTTTTTAAAATTTTGGGCCCCCAGCCAAACAGAAATTTAAATTAATATTAATTAAATTAATTTAATATAATATGGTTAATAAAGTATTTATGCACCAAGATTGATCTAGATCCATACATTTAAACAGTAGCCAAAGTTTAAACTAGATAAATATAGCTTATTTTAGGATGCCCACAAAGGGTGACATTTTATATAGTTTTTTCGTCTTTTACCATCGTTGAAGAGTAATCGTCATCTTCACAAAATTTCATGCCTCTACCTACACGGGCAGTTGGGTAATAAAGAATTAAATATTTCTGGGGAAAGCAAGATTTTAGGCCCCAGCGCAAAAGAAAGGACATCGGGAGTTAATTAAACTATATATTTTAAAGTTTTAATATGTTTAATCTAGGGCTGCGGAAAATAACGATTTATCTCTAGATTAATCATTAAAAATGTTTAACGATAAAAATTTTTTAACGATAAATCGACCCACCACTTATAAATGTACAGGAAGTCAAAAAGTAAAATATTTCGGCCGACAAAGATAAAATAATTTCCGGACGATTACACGAACATTTTGGTTTTAAACTATTCGCTTAGGTGATTGTTCAAAATGTTGATAAAGGTTGTTTACATCGAGAGAAATCGTTTGCCTACCATGCAATGTTCCCTATAAGTCTAAGTTCGTTGTTTCGTGTGCAAAGTTTTTAAATACTCGTGTGCAAAGTTGCACAACGTCCATTTTTTGTGCAAAATTTTACAGAATTTTATGAGTGGTGATTCTAATCTCCTGCGTGGCGTCGGTAAAATATCTGCGCAGTGGTGCATGCTTAAAGGGAACATTGTTACCACCGTTCTAACACTTCGCTTATATTTCGCCTGAAAACCAAACATCCACTATAGTATAGTATCAGAAACTTCAGCTGAGACAATCTAAAGCTATGTGAACGATTGTTCAGCTCGGCTTGTTATATTGTCAATAAGACCCGCTCATCACTAGAACCAAGTAATGTCAATACACTTGTCTGTTTGCGTTGTTGGTTGTCATATAAAGAAGATATTCCAGTCCAGTGTTATTTCGATTTTCGACAAGTACTTTCAATAATTGTTACTTATGACACCATAAATGGCTTTAATCGAAATTAATGATTAATTAATCGTTCATTTTTTCAAAAGTTAACGATTAATTTTAAATTAATCGATAACAGCCCTAGTTTAATCATGTTTTCATGTACCAAGATCCATCCATTCAAACAATGACCAAAGTTTAGACACATTTTATATATATATACTAATAAAAGGCAAAGCCACGACTAACTGATTTATTCACTCAATCAAACATCACTAATTCTCTAACCTACCGTGTAGATGGAAGCATGAATCTTTTATTGGTATAGATTTACTACACTTATCACATAAAAAGTAACATAAATTATTCCAGAAAATTTGGCAATAAAAAACAATATATAGAAAACTTGAACCACAATAATGCCAATTTGATTACAAACAGGGTAACAAAAGAATTTAACAATTATTTTTTTTGGTCATTCTCATGTTTGATTGTTTCAGCATCTCTGATATGGACATTGAATACAGTGAGAACTGTGATTTCGATTATCTCAAAATTTATGATGGAAAAAGTGAAACAGATAAGCTGCTATCTACATTTTGTAATACAAACGATACCATCCAAAGGATTGTATCTTCTTCAACCAATTCAATGTATCTGGTGTTTAAGACGAACAAGGACGTTCAAAGAAAGGGATTTAGTGCGTTCTATCGTAGTTATGGTAAATAAATTTTTCCTTTTAGTAAATCAGGTGTGAACAAAGCAATTGTAACTGATTCTTGGCCTCATTTTAAATAATTAAATGATTGACTTATAATTTCTGTAACGACTTTATATTAATAAGAAAAGTCAGAGACTATTTATTTGAATATATGTTTCTTTCGTTTTAAAAAAAAGTTGCGAAATAGTTTGGTACATGTCAGATTTAATTGTGTTAAATTTTGTTTTATTATAGCTCGTCTAAGCAAACAATGAAAACTTAAAAAGTGAATGAAAAGGAAATTAATTTATAATTAAAGAAAGACATATTGCAAATTTGCGTATATTTTGTCATAATTTAAATAAGTTGCATCATTTGTAATAGCAGAAGTAACAAATATACTTTGAGAACAAACCGGAATTAAATAAAAATAGGTGAATCTAAGGGGCAGCTAATCAATCTTTTTAACAAGTAATTTGGAAGTTTAAGGGGTTATTTTCTGTCTGAAATACTATATTTTTTAAACTTTTCCCACATAAGAGTACTTTGATTTTGTAATGAATTATTTATTGCAAATATAAAATTTACATACTACTTGTAACCTTGAAATTTACACTTTAGATTTAAAAAAAATTACAGATTTATATTTAAAAAACATTTTAAAATGTTAAAAACTTTTTTGTAGAATTAACACATGCATTTAACAGTACAACGGTACTTGATACTGCATTTTTCAATTTTTGTACATGACCTTTGATTGACCTATCTTTTAAAATTATAACTGAGCTTTCTTTTTTTTAATAGAAAATATTTATAAAATGATATTATGTACATTTTTAAAAAAAAATTACATTTTTTTTTAGAGTTCAATTCAAAAATAATGCATCGAAAAAGTGGATACATTGTCAGTCCTGGATATCCATTGAAATATCCGTCTTTTTCTTATTTCTCTTGGACCATTCAAACAAGAATCAATCACTCGTATATTTCTTTGAGGTATTACATTTTACAATATCTTTTTAATATGAATTCAATATGAGATTTTTAAAAATAATAAGTGTAAATAATACTTTAAAATGTATTTATAAAACGCCCTTTTAAAAAAAAAGTACATAAGGGCCCCCACCCCCAGTGAGTGATAATTTAATTTTGTTCCTTTGTAACCTTTGTTTGAGGGTATTCAACATTCTCCCAAAATTTCATGTTTCAACCTACACGGAAGTTGGAAAATTACTGATGAGTCAATTTTTATATATATCATTTAAGGCAAACATTACATTTACCCCCCCCCGGGCCGGCCTTGTGGTAATTTTAAGGTTATCCTGCAGTTTTGTAATGTATATTATTTCGCAGCGTATTTTGATTTTTCTCGTGAGAACTTTCGTTTTTAATTATTTAAAGCATTAATATATGTTATATTTTAGCTATTACAGCGCTACTTTGTAAGGCTTTTTAACTTATACGGCTTTTTTCGGCTCTTGACGCTACATAATCGGAGTAGGATACATCCATTTTGTTAATCTATCACCCTGCTTGCAAGATTTTCTTTTTACCTTGAACGATCCAGGTTAAAATAAATTTACTGACTGAAGATTTTTTTTTAAAGGATCCAGAGACCAGTGACGAAACAAGAAATTGTAATATTTAATATTTCATTGAGTTATTAATTCATAAATAGTAATAAAGATGAACATGTGTTGGCATCGAAAATATTTCTGAAGATGTTAAAAAATTGTTAAAGTTTGTAATGAGAAAAAAATGGGCGGGGGTCATTTTATTCTGACCACGTGGGGGGAGGAGATTTAATTAGTCAGACGTCTCATAAAAGATATTAAATATTTTTCTTAAATTAATTTCTAAAGATGTTTCGATATTGTGATGAAAGAGGGATTTTGATTTTAGTTTAGTTGGATATTTTAAAAGGTCTTTGGGGAATAAGGTGTCTGTCCATAAATTACGGCTCACGTCTGTGGGAGGGGAGTTAATATGACGAATACAGATTATAAGAGATGATTGGGTTAAAGGGTTAATAAGAAAAACCCGTAAAAAACCAAGTTTTTGACTATAAATCCTTTATGTACGAGAAGTAATTAAAAGAATGTTCATTATAACACGCAGCGCAAGACCATCCAAAAATACAAAATTGCAGTTGTGTCGTAAAACGTGTTTAATATAATGCGCACCGATCAGGAATAGGTTTATAAAAAGTGTTGTCAGTAAAATACGCACCTTATTGCGCGACAGAAAGGTTGTTCAATATAATACGCACCGCGACGCTCTATCTCAAAAAATAGCATGATACATAGGAATAAATAAAATAATCTAAAAAATCAATAATTTAATTACGGTACATGCGATCGATCTGAAATTTTGATACATTGTTTTTATCATCGGTACGAAACTGCCTGCAAAATTTCAGCTCGCTATCTTGCGAGCAAGTGGGTTAAAAATCGATCAAAAGTTTTGGCGACAAGCAAGCAAGCAAGGTCGGCCGCAGACACCACGAGTTAATATAAAGGATTTAATAAAAAAAGAGAACATTTTAGCGAGATATCTTTTAAGATCCTTGCTTAAACATAAAACGTACATGAACAACAACTTGTACATTTTCTTGGGGACTGTCCATAATTACGTCACGGGCGACAAGTCACACGTTTGTGTTGATGGAAAAGGATTGTGGTTTAGACATGTACGTCACATCAAAATTCGCAACTTTAAATAAAAGTTCCACTTAAGTATTTGATTTCTTACAGTTTATTTAATGGCATTTTTGACATGGATTCACGCGTGTTAATATATTAGAGTGCAGCCTTGCACTAAATGAAATACATACTAACTAGATACGCCCCGTGGCGTAGCATACGCCGCAGACTTGCTCATGGATAGTTCAAAGAAAGGGGGTTGTAAGAACAGAAACAAACTACATCACGAAGAAATCAAAACAACATGAGTGAACGTCGGTGGTTCCCCCACCGACGCATTGTTGGTCTCGAGACATTTGCACTGCGGTTATCTACCTGCCCACCACCCTTCACCACCCTAGCTTGTCAAACATAAATTGTGATTGGCTGACCCTATCGATGGTCAGCCATGTTCGCAAAAAAGGGGAAAAGAACGGGCACAAACACACATTTTAAAGAATTAAAAAATAATGTTTTCGCTGTGGCTTGAACCGAGGACCATCCGCCAGTAGGGCGGACGTGATAACCACTACACAGCGAATTACATGTTAATTTGTGAAGGAACAAAACGATTGAATGCAAGAACCATTGCTGGCCTCGAAACAAAAGACATGTCATTCTCTCCCCCACCACCGCTTGCAACCTTTAAACTGATTGGTCGACCCCAGCCAGTGTCATTCTTCATGTTTATTTGTACAGACTCGCTTTGATGAATTATATATATATATAGAAGATATGACGAAAAAAATGGATTTGAAACAGGCTCATTTTCTAATAGGACATACGGCTTTTATGGGAGGGGGGGGGATTTTTTTTTATGACGTCATATTTGAGGGGTCTAAATTTTCCTGACGACGTATGACGAGGAAGGGGGGGAGTGTGAAAAATGGGTCAAGATTAAGACGTCATTTATGGACGCCGCTTGGTAGTCTTTAATTTACTATATTATATCGGAGTATCGGGAAAATAATCTCAGTAATGTAGTGGGGAAAGAGGATGCAATTTTTGTAATGTGGAGGTGCATAGAGGGGAACAATTATGGAATTCTCATGATCAATTAATAATTTGTTTACAAATATGAAATTTAGATTGAATAAATTATTGAATTAGTGTAGTTATGATCCTTTAAATATAGTAAATTGTAAAGAAAATACGTGATTATTATGTTGGTATGGGGGTGTCATAATTTATTTACATTATAGGAGGGCATACGGGCCGTCAATAAATGATGTCGCGTTCACAAAGGGGGTCGACAGTTTGTGACGATGGGGTGAGAGTGTGGTGAGAAATATGTTCTTCTTATGGCCTTGTGTCTAGGGTTTTTATATTAACAATTATCTTCACACTCAAAAGGACATACTTTAGTGATCTCTACACAATTGATAAATAACAGACACGTTATGAGGTAAATTAAATAAATTAACTTTTAATTGCAATTTGTACAATGAGCTTGAAATCTCACTATTTATTTCAATTTGCAGAAGCCTTAATTAATTAATGGTTTCTTTTTGCCTGCATTATCATCAATGCTTGCCTAGATAACATAATGTTTATACATGGATACTAAAATGATATCGGTTAACAAAGTCCTCTGGTTGTGTAGTGAGTCTCGCTGGGTAGATGTGCTCCTACTCCCTCCGCCTTGTGCTGGGGTGGGGTGGGTTGTTGATGCAAGGTCTCCACTTGGCTGGCGTGTGCTGGTCCACTGGCATAAACTTGATGACTGAATAAGCTGGTTACCTGGGTGTGCTTGACCGGGTACTTAGTCTAATTGCTAGCACTGCGGGGTGCGTGTTTATTCCTCTTGATAGAGGGTGGGTTACTCGTCTCGTACCGAGACGGCTTCAGCTATCACCAGGTGTGGGGCACGCTGGCTTCAATTAGCATGGGGTAAGTGGCAAGCTGGCTTTAGTTAGCACGAGTATGTGGTGAACTGGACAGAGTAGGAAGTCTTCGTCTGTAATTAGACGACTTCAGCTAACCCGGGGATAAGTGGTTAGCTGGCTTCAGTTAGCACGGTGCGTGTTTAACTGGATAACGGTTGATAGACCGCTGCTGTGAAGTTCATCTCCCTCTATGTCCTTTAATATCAGTCTAGGAATGAGCGAGGGTGCCGGATACATACCAGGCTTGACACAGCCGGTGGATGAGATGCTTCCATGACTTTTCTGGGTCTTGATCCTTTGTGTCTATAATTCAGATTGGTGCAGGACTAAAGTCTGAATACTACACGCTTGTGTTGTAGGTCAGAGTAGCTCGCTGGACTTGGCGGGTGATCCAGGAACTGACTAAAAATAGAAATAAAATTCGGGAGTTTTCTATTGTTTTAGTCTACATATTGTCCACTTTTCCGACGACCGAGCCATTTCAGAGCAAGTTTCTAAAAGGGGAAAGCAATAACATTAGTATGAATTGTAAATTACTATTTAACACATATATAAAATGTAATATAATGTTAATTCCTACTACCACGGGTGCAGACTTATTTGGCAAACACGTGGTACGTGGATTCGGTAAGCAATGTATTAAGTATATTTCATCTAACAGACAATTCTACAATATCCATCTACCAGATGGAAAGCGTGTGAGTAAGCACAAATAATTAACGAGCAGACATGGGATATTTAAATAGCCTACGTGGACCAGCACGGCAAACTTAGACCGTGAGGTAAAATATTATAACAATTTTAGAAACATGAAAATATCCATTCACTAAACAATAATTAATTAACTGCAGGTAATTATATAATATACTAATTTGCAAGTAGATTTAGAGTTAAGCCTTACCAGAACTGGTATGAAACGCTGGCCTTTCCAAAACCATATATGAAATATTAAACCCTTTTAGATTAAGAATATAGTCACAACGCTGCTCTCACACCGTCAGCTCTTGGCAGATAAAAGGATGGGGTTTTCGTCCGCATGCCTTTATATCAACTAGGGTGGCGCTGTATCCAATTGGCTTCTGATTGGTTTATTCATTGAATTTTAATTACTGTAAGTGATGACGGATTTGGCTTCTTTGCTCAACCCCGTGTTTAATAATCAATCAGTCCCATTCAGCACATGTGGTTATTCAGAGACAGTAGTTTACTTCCCATGTTTGTTTGCATGGCTTGCGGTGTAACAGAGAATTGTATTGCCATAAATTTCATCACAGGGGTTGTTTAAGAACTGTGGCGTCAAATCAAAAGGCGTAACTTTTAAATAAAATGTCCAGTTAAATATTTGATTGCTTACAATTTATTTATTGACGTTTTACATGTATTCACGCGTGTTACGATATTAGACTGTAGCCTTACACTAAATACATACTTACATAACAAAAAGTGATTTGAAACATGTAGATAGATGTCATGCAAACAGGATATTGATTAAACTTGTCACAACAGCCTGAACACACGTCACAAAACAACGAACTTTTCGACAAAGCGCTTTTTCAAGGAGCAAATAAGCAAAAAACAAATAAAACTAATAACATGAAATTAAAACATTGCTGCGGTGAAATCTCGAGATAAAAGGATTAATAGGAGAAAGAGAGTAGTTCAGGGAGTATATATACAATGAGAGAGTGGGCGTGGTGAATCATTAGATTGTCAGTAAAATAATAATACATTTATCCCATGTGATTCAAGGGTCCCATATTCTTGGATAAACAATTTCTAAAGACTGATTGCTGGGTGTGTTTGTATAGAATACCATGGCGGTGACAGACATGTCATCAACACCCGTATAGTCGCGTGAAACGCGGCTGTGTACAAGCAGGTCTCGCAGATATTTGTCTCTCCTGAAACCAATGAGGGGTGGGCGGAGAAGACGTTTTTAGTCTCAGTGGCGCAGTTTTTCAAAAAGATTTGTTTGACCCTGAAATTGTGAGGAGGATACGTGAAAAAAAGTTTGCTCCTCTCAATGTTGTCACTGATGTGTGATTTAAAGGCTTCGGAACGAGTAAAGCTTTAAACTCGAAGCGCAGATTGTAGTATGGCTTAAAAAACTCCACAATTTCCAGCGCCTTTTCCCAAAAGTCCTAATGAGATGGAGGCGATAACGTTGTGAAAACGGAAAATAATCCTTACAAGATTTAGGATGTAAGGAGGGATATAGTAGAAAACAATTGCTGTCGGTATGTTTGAAGTAGGCCGAAGTGAGGATCCTGTCTTTCTGAAGTTTGACAGTTATGTCCAACAAGTTTAAAGACAGTTCAGAAAACTGAGAACTGAATAGATGGGTGGCAAGAACATACACAATTTATAAACATGTAAAGTTCACTTCTCTCCATGTGTCACTCCAATGCCATCATCAATATACCTCTTGTAGAAATCGGGGAGACGATCAGTATTCTGTTGATCCACTCTGATCCATTCATAACTGGGTCCATTTTAATTCTCATAGCGACCCTACTGATTTGGTCGAAGAAATGACCATTGAACTCAAACGAGTTTAGGTTGAGAACTGATTCCGCCAACAAGGCGTGTGTTGGTATTTTGGGGTTCTGTAACCTTTCCAAAAAGTATTGAATAGCCAGAATTCCATCATTGTGGGGAACATAGGTATACATAAAACATACATCCAGGATGAACAGATAATGATTTTTGCGAAGATTGATTAGTAGGAAGTCAAACTCACTTAAAGCGTGGCTGGTGCCCTTAATAATAATATATGAAGGAAGAGATGCTACGATTTGTTGGAAGACCCCATCAAGGAATTTGATATAGAGGGGAAGATTTGGTATTGTGTGACGTGTAAGATTAAAAAACCGCTGAGAGGCTGTACATTTTTTACAGGCAGCCACCTGTCCCTGAAACAGCTCATTATAATGATGTATTGTTGGTCCTTCGAGTTGCCACAATAGACAGCCCTTACAACCAAACATACAGTCGTAGATTGGTGAAACTTTATGCGCGACGAATGTGCAGTATTGCTAGAAAATAATCCTGATAAAATAGTGGGAATCGACGACAATGGGGTTTTAGTAATTAAACGTGTTAAAGTTAAAAGTGTTAGTGTTGGTATTAAATATTCAATGTAAATGTAATGTTGTTTTTTTTAAAAAATATTTATTTGCTTTATATACCTTCAATATTTTAATGAAGTTAATGTAATAAGGTAAATAACTCTTGATGCTACTAGATTGTATGAAATGATTATTGTATGAGTTGTTGTTCTTGAACACAGACCGGAAGTTATTAAATAGATTTCATCATGGCTGGAGTTTTGTTCAAATATATTACATTGGCGACGAGGTAAATTTCTAATCAGAATCCACGAACATCTTCGTCAAATATAATCCAAATATCTTTGGATAAGAAGATATATGATCTAAAAGGAGTGATAAGTATTGAAAACGGATTTTAATTAAGTCGATTACTTAAATCAAGATTTAAATCTAAATCTAACGAGGAGACAAAATTTACAACATGGCTTTCGCACAGCTACCAGCCTACCCTGAATTCGATACGAAGTCAGAAGGTGTGGCTACTCGATGACACAAGTGGGTGTCGAGGCTAACAAATAACTTGTTTGTGGCATACCATGTCACCGATGAAAGCAGAAAAAAAGCTCTCCTACTAACATATGCAGGTAATGATCTTAATGATATATTTGAATCGCTACCGGACTCGGAAACAACTCCAACACCGGATGAATCAGTGTTTGATAAGCTCATTCAAGCATTGAATAGTTACTTTAATCCAAGAGTAAACAAAGAGATTCAAAGATATACTTTTAGACAGCTCCACCAACAAACTGATGAAATAGAAACATTTTACACTGAGCTAAAGCAGCTAGCACCATCGTGTGAGTTCCATAGTCCTGACGAAGAGATAAAGTCACAACTAATAGCTGGTTGTAAATCATCCAAGGTACGGGAAAAAGGATTAAACAATCCTAACATTTTGCTGACAGACTTGTTACAGTTTGCCAGAACCTGTGAAATTACGCAAAACATGCAAAACAGATAGAAGGAAATAATTCATCTCTTCATAAAATTAGATCTACTCCTAGTTCCACTAATACTAATAACAGTCAACCCAAACAATACAATCATAGATCTACGCCAAAACAAAACAGAGTTCCTACCTCTAAATGTAAGAATTGTGGAAGAGCATGGCCTCATGAAGGTGGTCAGAAGTATTGTCCAGCTTTCAATAAACAATGCAGAGCATGTGGCAAGAACAACCACTTTGCAATAGTTTGCAACAGTGCAGCCAGACCAGCATTTCAACCGAAACGCACCACACACCAGAAACAACTTTTTAACAAGCATGTTAGAAACGTGAATGACACTTTAGAAGAAAACTACGTGTTCATGTCCACCACCCAACGCACATGTCTACCTTTATTTGATGTTACCATCAATGGGAGCATGATACAAGTATTAGCTGATTCTGGAGCAAGCATCAATATTCTGCCAGAACATGTATTTAAAAAGCTAACTCCCAAACCTCATCTGAATAGTAGCAAAACCAAGATATTTCCATTTTCATCAAGTCAACCACTAGATGTTACAGGGAAATTCAATGCATCAATATCACACAAGAACATTGACATATCTGCCGATTTCCTTGTCGTGAAAACAAAAGAAATACCAATCATTGGTTGGAAAACTTGTCTTGAGCTTCAACTTCTTCAGAAAGTGACTGCAGTGAGCAACTGTGAAATTTCTGCACAGTTCCCAGACATATTTAATGGACTAGGCAAGCTGAAAGATCATTCAGTAAAACTTCATATTGATGAGACAGTCCTACCAGTTGCGCAACGCTACAGAAGAATACCATTCCATATGCGAAAACAGTTAGAAAATTATCTCAAGAAAGAAGAAAGCATGGGTGTTATTGAAAAAGCTACAGGAGCAACACCATGGGTATCACCAATTGTCATTGTTCCTAAACCTAAAAGTCCAGACCAGATCCGTGTATGGGTTGACATGAGAGCACCTAATACAGCTATCAAACGAGAACGTCACAACATGCCAACTTTAGACGAACTCTCAACAACGCTTTCTGGATCAAAAATTTTCAGCAAACTAGACTTAAATCAAGGCTACATCCAAATCGAACTGGATGAAGAATCTAGATACATTACAACTTTTGCTACACACAAAGGTTTGTACAGATTCAAAAGACTAAGTTTTGGAGTTCTTAAACAGTGCTGCTGAGATTTTTCAGGAATCCATCCGACAAGCTTTAAATGGTCTAAATGGAGTTATCAACTTTAGTGATGACATCCTGGTATATGGACGAAACAAAGCAGATCATGACAGTAATCTTAAAAATGTATTTCAGAGACTGCGAGAGAAGAACTTGACCCTAAATGCAAATAAGTGCAAGTTTAGACAGGATTCAATAGAATTTCTTGGTCATATCTTCACTGCAGAAGGCATGAATCCATGTCCCAACAAACTTCAAGACATTATAAATATACAACCGCCAAAGACAATCAGTGAAGTGAGAAGTCTCATAGGCATGATGAACTTCTGTGGATCACGATTCGTTCCTGATTATGCTACATTAACTCATGATCTGAGACAGCTAACGCAGAAGAATAGTGTTTTCAAGTGGACAAGAAAACATGACAAGATACTTCAAACATTGAAAGAAAAACTTAAAACCTCTGCAAATCTAGCCTACTTTGATCCATCAAAAGAGACTCAAATATTTGTAGATGCAAGTCCAGTTGGGATCTCCGCTATCTTAACACAGAGCACTCAAAATCAGCATCCCCAAACAGTTCAGTACGCTAGTAGAGCTCTCACACCAACTGAGCAAAGATATTCTCAGACTGAGAGAGAAGCACTTGCAGTTACTTGGTCATGTGAACATTTTCATATTTATCTATATGGCTCTCCATTATTCACTATCTACACTGATCACAAGCCATTAGTTACACTTTTTGGAAATCCTAAGACCCAACTTCCAGCAAGAATTGAGAGATGGGTGATGAGATGCCAAGCTTACAACATGAAAATCAAGTAACAAATTGGTAAAGACAATCCTGCTGATTATATGAGTAGGCATCCCGCTCATCATGCGCCAAGTACAAGGGAAGAGAAAATTGCTGAAGAATATATCCAGTATTTAACTGATAATGCTATACCTAAGGCTATGACATTACAACAAGTTTCTGATGAGACTGCTAAAGATCCTACTTTGCAAGCCGTCATCAAATCACTTGAAACAGGACAATGGTACAGACATACCACATCTGTCCCAGTTGAAGAAATAAGAACATTTGATACACTCAAGCAATGTGCACGAGAATTGACAGTTACTCAAGATGGAATTATTCTCAAGTCCAAACAAATTGTCCTACCGACAACCATACAGAAACAAGCTGTGATTTAGCACACAGTGGACACCAAGGGCAAACAAAGACTCTAGCTTTGCTACGTAAGAAAGTTTGGTTCCAAGGCATGAATGCCGCAGTTGAGAAAAAGGTTAAAAACTGCCTGGCTTGTCAAGTTGTAACCCCTACATCAGCAAGAAAACCTCTGCAGATGTCTGAGCTTCCAAGTCGAGTATGGTCAGAATTAAGCGCTGATTTTGGTCATCTACCAAATGGACAACAACTACTGGTTGTCACCGATGAATATTCAAGGTATGTTGTAGTAGACATTCTTGATAGTACTTCAGCAAGAGCTACAATACCTAGACTTGACAGAATATTCGCAGAATTCGGTCTTCCTGATCAGCTCAAAACTGATAATGGTCCTCCCTTTAACAGCTATGACTTCAGAAATTACATGTCAAACATGGGAATCCATCATCGCAAAATTACACCTTTATGGCCCCGAGCAAATGCAGAAACAGAAAGGTTTATGCGCACAGTCAAAAAGTGTATAAAAACAGCAGAAATTGAACAGAAGAACTGGAAGCAAGAGCTATACAGATTTCTTCTATCTTACAGATCAACACCCCATACTTCCACAGGACTATCACCTGCCCAGATTTTATTTGGTAGCGAGTTAAAAACAAAACTTCCTCAAGTACCAAACGTCCCTCAAAATAAAACAGATCAAGTCATTAGGCAAAATGATGCCAGAGCAAAAGCTACCATGAAGCACTATGCTGACAAAAAACAGTACATAAAACCTTCAAATATTCAAACCGGAGATAATGTGCTAGTCAAAGACACAAGATCTATTCGACCATTAACTCCTTATGAACCAATACCTTATACTGTCACACACAAGAAAGGTACTATGGTTACTGCTGAAAGAAATGACAAAACCATCACGAGAAACAGCAGCTTCTTCAAACAGTCACCACGAGCGCCCACATCAGATGAACTAATCGAAGAAGAAGAACTTTCTACTGAACCAACAGTCGACATCCCAGATGAGACTACAGTCGAGCCTGTCCCCGCAGCTGACGTCGATTTACCTAACCATCAATTGCAGCGTCCCAGAAGAACTCGAAAGATGCCAGATCGGTATAGAGACTACCACATGAGCTAATTAATCACTACTCTATTAGTGAAAAGAAAAATCGAGCACGTTCATCGTTTTAATCGTTCGTTTCTCGATGGGCATCACAAAGATAACAACCAAGAATGCCCCAACGTTTTAACAAGACTAAAGCTCGTTAATGTCTCGTCGTCTTTATTTTTTTTATAGATCTAATTGATCTTCAACGTTTGTGTAATGGTATGATAATGCCATTCAAGATAAATCGTTTCATCGAAAATTGTTATACATAATCATTAATAATTAATGTTAAATCAGAAGAAAAAAATATTTGTCTGTAAGGAAGATAAGTATGAAGACATAAATCAGTTCATTTTTAGTCAGTAATATTTAAATATCATTTTAAGTGAATAAATTAAGATACAATAGTCTTCAATTAATCCCTAAAGAAACAGTTGGTTACTTTATCAAGAACACCACACAAGTTTAAAAGACTTTTAATTTTAAACATTAATTAAACTTAATATTATCAGAAATAACAATTGGACATTTTATCAAGAATAGACACCAAGTCCTAAATACATTAAGTTTAATTTTTATAAATGACATTTAGATAATGTATCTTATTTTGTATCTGAATTGTCACATCTTTGATTCATTTTAAATTCTCCTCACTGCAAGGTAATAATATTAATCAAGAGTTCTTTAAGTTCATTCTATGTTAAACTTATATTTAAATCATCAATTGATATGATTTCATATCCGAGAAAAGGAGGAATGTAATAAGGTAAATAACTCTTGATGCTAGATTTTATGAAATGATTATTGTATGAGTTGTTGTTCTTGAATACAGACCGGAAGTTATTAAATAGATTTCATCATGGCTGGAGTTTTGTTCAAATATATTACAGTTAACTATTTTAAATTTCTATTATCTGATTAATTTATCGTAATTATAATGTCAATGTGAAGTGCTGCATACTATCGTGTAAAATAATATGCAATATAATATTAACTTTATTCTATTGAAACATCTACAATATCATGACAATTTTCTAAATTAAAAGCTTTTATTTCATTCATTCATCTACCCTATATACTCGTTCTAAAGCCGACCTTTTTTGTACAAAGTCTAGGGGGAAAAGTTGGGGGGGGTCGACTTATGAGCGGGTCATAGGGGATTTCTGCATGGATATTGAATATTGGTGTTGTTATTGTAGACTGTAGATCATCAAGGTCCTTTTGTACATTCTACAATCTAGAAAATTTGACTGCTCTACCAGAAGCTATAATATATCATTAAACATCCTTCTTACATTATTTAATCACTTTATTTATTTTTCTGAATGTTTTATTAATTTTTTTACAAATTTTGTTTTCAACAACGAATTTTAATGTTCGCGCTTTCACACCAGTTTAACAAAGAATGTTTTTATTTAAAATACCGGTAACTCTTGCCTAACAAAGAGGACAAAGACAAAGATAGGCAGTACATATTAAACAATCATAATAAACGAATTAACTTGTACTTTTAATAAAATGTGTACCGTTTTGTTTAAGATGTCCTATATTATTTTTGGGGGGTTGGCTTGCGATCGGGTTATTCACCTTTAATACTTTTCTATTCCAAAAGAGGGAGGGGGGTCGGCTTATGAACAAACGGGCTATAGAACGATTATATATGGTATCTTTATGTTTAGAACATCAATATATATAGATGTAATCAGTGCTTTTTTGAAAAAAAAATAGGTGCCGGTACTCAGTGATGGATTACCTAACTTTTAGCTTCCAGTTCGGATCTCGATGCAAGCTAAATCACAACTGCCAATATACTAAATGTCTAAAACAATTTTATTTTATAATTAACCAATAATAATAAACGTTAAAATACAAGAAAAGTAATAATTTTTTGCCACATTGAAAAAGGTGCCGATACGCCGTACCGGTGCGTACCGTCACAAAAAAAGCAATGGATATAATACACCAAAACGATTATGTGCAAACAAGCATGACGAATGACCCTCGTTGGGGACGACCAATTAAACTAAGTGGGTTAAAAAAGGGGTTTCGAGACCAACAATGCTTCTTCAGTTCACTTGCGTTGTTCCTTTACAGAATAACATGTGAATCGTAGTGAAGTGGTTATCACGCCCACTTTTCTCGCGGAAGGTCCTGGGTTCAAGCCAAAGCGAAAACATTATTTTTTTTATTTTTTAAAAAGGTGTATTTGTGTCCGTTCTTTTCCTCTTTTTTGAAAACATGGCTGACCCTCGCTAGGGTCGGCAAATCACAATTTATATTTGGCCAGCAAGTGTGGTGAAGGGTGAGGGGCAGGTACAAAACCACATTGCGAATGTCTTGACACCAACAATGCGTCGCTGGTTACCCCAACGAGGTTCACTAGCGATGTTTTGATTTATTCGTGCTGTAGTTTGTGTCCTTTTTTCGCCCCCTTTCTTTGCACTATCCATGAGCATGTCTGCAGCGTATGCAACGCCGCGGGGCATATCGAGTATATTTTATTGTTCTTACAAGATCAATTAATATTTTTTCAGAAATTTTGATTTTTTATTTCGTTACTAGATGTTTGATTCTTATTTTATTTGTAAGTGAGAAAATTTTATTTTGCATCTTCCTGCGACAATCCGGCATGTAGGGTGATAAATAAAAAAAAAGGTTGTATCTTTTTTGGACTTTGTATCGTTCAGGGGCGAAAAAATGCCTTAGAAATTAAAAAAAACTAAAAATTAGCTCAGTAATAACTAACATACAACGTATATTAATACATTTAATAAATTAAAAACTAAAATTCTCACGAGAAAATTAAAATTTGCTGCGAAATAATATACGTGCCAAAACTGCCAGGATTACCAATTTTAAAAGTCTTTTTCGCCAATTATCATTGTGAGAGTGTACTCAACACTTTCCCAAAGTTTCATACTTCTACCTACTCAGGAATTTGGAGAATTAGTGATGAGTGCGTCTGTCAGTGATTGAGTTAGGGTTTTGCCTTTTATGAGTATATATATGTGGCTATGTAGAATTTTTAAATGAAACCTGCTTACCTTTTGGAAATCTTTTGCCCTATAGTATCTCAATATGTGTTATCAAAATATTATCTACCAAGTTTGATCGAGAATCATAACTTGCAGCCAGAACCCAACACAAAAGTGTATTCAACAACTTTCTAACATTTCTCGGTGATCAGTGGCTGAAATATTATTTATACAGTTTATTTAAGAGAAAAAAACTTTATTTTTCAGGGCCCTCGTGCCCAATCGGCAAAAAATGTAAATTTCAAAATAAATTTTGATTTAAATCCGGATCATGGTCGATATACTTGTTTGTCAATATTTGTCAAGGCTGTGTAAAACTAAATTGGGAATGAAATGCGTTAAGGGCCCCGGGAAAAAAACGGTGCAAGATTTAAATTTCATAGACCTAAAAATTCTTGCTCAAAATCAAGTAGGGACATGTGTCAATATTTGACAATAT
Source organism: Ampullaceana balthica (assembly GCA_944989445.1). Taxonomy (NCBI): domain Eukaryota; kingdom Metazoa; phylum Mollusca; class Gastropoda; family Lymnaeidae; genus Ampullaceana; species Ampullaceana balthica. The sequence goes on along the minus strand of CALYLW010001282.1, from coordinate 4,496 downwards.
TTTTTAAGTTAAATGGGGAATAAAGTTTTAAAAGTTAACACAATATAAAGATTTTGGGCCCACGCCGCCAAAAGATCGGACATTATGACTTTAATTCCTTAAATAATTTTAAAAAGGGCCATCAAAATACTAAGTTATTTACCAAGTTTGGTCAAGATTTTTCCATTTACCTGGTAGGCGCTGCTTAACATTTATTTTTATATAACTCGTGTTCAAAATTGAATTTTTAGGCCCCTTCCTTTCACGACCTATACTTTGAAATTTTTATGTGAGAAACTTTTGTAGGAACGTACTCAACAACTTTGTAAAGTTTCATGGCGAATGAATAAAGTAAATAATATTTATAAAGCTGATTTTAGAAAAACGACATTTAGGGACCTCTGGGGGTAATTTGCGCAAAACAAAAAATTAAAAATACTTGTACATTTTAATCTAAATACTGAATGAAACACTTTTTAAATCCCTTATATTAACTTCACCTTCTTGTCGTGATCTCTTGGTCAGTCGGGCGCAAAATCAAAAGTAAAAAATGACCCACTTCCCGTAATGCTATGGAGCTGAATTTTTAAAAATAGACTTGTTTTTCCTAACAGCGCATTCTATTAAAATTTCAGATCGATCCAATGTACCATGATGAAATTAATGCATATTTAGTTTATCTCTATTTATCTCTATGAAGTCGTCTGCTATAGTTGACCTCCACGACTCACTGGAGTTCACTCCAGCCATCAATGACCCCATCCCCGTGTTTTAAAGCAAGGAGAGTGTAGTCACGTTCAGTGTGTTAAATGTTAGTCGCACAGTGGGTATTATATTGAGCATAATGAATACTTTTATACATGTCGCATATATAAGGGATTTATAGTAACAAACTTAGTTTTTACGGGTTGTTTAATTTGTCAAAGTTTGTCGTGTAAAATCAAATTGTTAATAAAATGACGTTCAGGGCCCCCGGGGAAAATAGAGCAAAATGTAAGGTTCAAAGGCCTGGAAATTTAAATCTAGACCTTAATGGAGATATGTGAAAATATTTTTTCAAGAATTTTAAAATGCTGTATAGGCATTAAGGCCTTAAAAGTTAACCAAAAATTATTATTCTTTTAATTCTGGGCCCCTTGCTAAATTTAGGGAGTATAATATCCTAAAGAATACGGCCCGTCAAATTTTTATTTACCACGTTTGATCAAGATCTATCAATGTACCAAGTGGCAAATTAAATTTAATTTAATTCATGTTATGAAAAGGACATTTTGGGCCCTAGGAAATATTCCCTTTAAGCTGCGCTTATCCACCTGATGGCGCGCAGTAGTTTAGAATTACCGCCCAGCTAATTTTGTAAAGCATTGCACAAAAAATGGGTGCTGTCAACTTCACAAAGTTTCACGTCTCTACCTACACGGGGAGGCGAGTAACAAAGAATTATGTATTTTGGGGGTCGAAAAATGTGTCCCCCGGCACAAATAGAAAGGACATCAGGAGTTAATTACCCTATATATTTTAATATTGTACATCAAGTTTTCATGTATCAAGATCCATCCATTCAAACAATGACCAAAGTTTAGACACATTTTATATATCTATACTAATAAAAGGCAAAGCCACGACTAACTGATTTATTCACTCAATCAAACATCACCAATTCTCTAACTGCCCTTGTAGGTGGGAGCATGAAACTTTTATTGGTAAAGATTTACTACACTTATCACATAAAAAGTAACAAAAAATATTCCAGTAAAGTCGGCAATTGAAAAAAATATATAGAAAAATTGAACCACAATAATGCCAATCTGCTCACAAACAGGGTAACACAAGAATTTAACAATTATTATTTTGGTAATTATCATGTTTGATTGTTTCAGCATCTCTGTTATGGACATTGAATACAGTGAGAACTGTGATTTCGATTATCTCAAAATTTATGATGGAAAAAGTGAAACAGATAACCTGCTATCTACATTTTGTAACACAAATGATACCATCCAAAAGATTGTATCTTCTTCAACCGATTCAATGCATCTGGTGTTTAAGACGAACAAGGACGTTCAAAGAAAGGGATTTATTGCATACTATCGTAGTTATGGTAAATAAATATTTCTTTATTGTTAATCAGATGTGTCCAAATCATTTGTAACTTACTCTTGACCTCATTTTAAATAATTAAATGACTGACATATAATTTTTGTACCGACTTTATATTAGTAAGAAAAGTCAAATTTTTCACTGTTTTTAATAACTTTAACTGGTGGCGAAAATCGATGACGTTATATTTTTGAATAACGTGGAAATTGATTTTTTTTAACTCGATGAAGCTAAGTGATGGCATACCGTAAAATTCAATGACGTCATTTTTAAGCAGAAATATGTGACTTTTTTCGATAGCATGTGATGAAATAACTGATGCATCTGACACTATCCATCTTCTTTTTTTATATTAGTTAATGATGACATGTGTGTGAGTGAAGAATTAGTTGACCTTCAGAGTCTTAAAGACCAAACAAGGAGAAAAGCTTTACTTGCTTCTATTTGTTCTGCTGTTAATTACTATAAAGTACCATCGAAAAACATATCTGGCATTATTATTGATGGTACTCTAGTCCTGACATAGTGGACTAACAACACTTGTTTGTAAAAGCGAAGAGGGCAGCAAAGCTGTAAACTTTCCTATATCATTATGCCCACATCACAAATATCCAACAACAACTTAAACACAAAACGATAAACATCACTTCTCCACTCTCACACCTTAATTCTACAACTCATAACCCTCCCCCAATTCCTCTATAAAAACCACCATTTATAACCTTTCTTTTTTTTCACCCCAATCATACCTCTTTCTCACACTTATTCTCCCATTTCAACACCACCCAACCCCCCACCAAATTTCCCTACATTCTAAACCTTCCCCCCACTAATTCAATTTCACATAATCATTCCACAAACAATAAACACATACTTATCCCATCCCTCTCCACTAACTACAAAAAATATTTTACACAATTTACCAATTCCTATTAACCCACAATCAAATTAAAAAAAATTTATAATTTCAACACTCATATAAAACCAATTCCACATAACAAATCATACACCACCCCAAATACTCCACCCACTCACCACCAATCCCCAAATAACATACATCTCTTTTAATCACTAACACTTAAACAAACCCACCATCTTCTTACCTTCCTAATACCTCATCCCATGACACCTCAATAATTGTCATTCCCCTTTCTCTTTTTATATAAGTATAACAATTAAACTACATCATTCATCAATCCATGCAAATATAATATAAATACTCAGCACACATCACACAACAACACTTATAAATTGACAAGATACGAAATTGTGATCTTAAATCTAGATTCCAGTCGATTTGTTCATATCAAAATCCCATACATCAATATAAATCTCCAAACTAATATCCCATCCCAATTTCCATAATCAAATTAACAAACAATATTCTTATTACTAACAAGATCCAACAACAATATAAAACAATAAAATCAACACACCTTATCCAATATACATACCACCAAAAAACCATCCAACTCACAAAATACTCATTCCCAACAATAAAATCAAAACCCAAAACACACAAAATACAAAATCAACTCTAAATTAAACCTAACATGACCAAAATACCAACCTCAACTTTCATACAATTCAACAATTATTTATCCCACATAAATAGATACACCCATTTCTTAAAATAATCCAATTTAACTCTCCCCAATTTCAACAAAACAAAATAAATAATAATACAACCCACAACCTCTAATAATAATTCCATAACTCATACCTAAAATACCACCATACAATAACAATTCAAAACACCCCCCCTAACCCCACAAACCCCCCTCCCATTCATTCCAACCTTACCACCCACCACACCCTCCTTAAATCCTCATACACCCAAAAACCCAACCCCCCAATAAAACAAACTTTCTAATCACCAAAAAATCCATCTCCCCACTCCACCATCCCTCCCCCACTTCTCCACACATTCCTAAAACAAACCCCTTCAAAAATCTAAACTTCTTAACAAAAAAAATCCCAAACAAACAACCTTAAACCACTAAAAACTACAACTAAACCCTACAATCAATAAAAAACAAACCAACCTACCCCCTCACATATCCCCAAACCAACAAAATCCAAACCATATAAACCACTAAACCACATTTATAACAACCACTCACCCCCCCACAAACAAAACCCCCCCAAATCACCACTTATACCCAACCCCCTACCCTCTCACATCCAAACTACAACACAACTCTAAACCTCACCACAACCAATCCACAACACTCAAATCTCCATCCTTATCCACTTCAACATACACAACATCCCTCCAAAAAAAAAAAACCCCTTAACTCAAAAAACAAAACAAATAACATCCCCCCCCACCAAATCAATCTAACCAACCCCAACAATATCCATAAAAACCACACCAATCCCACCCCCTATCCAAACCACATCCATCTCTACACAAA
>CALYLW010001281.1:278946-319912 GCA_944989445.1 Ampullaceana balthica | reverse complement strand
GCATTATATTGGGCATAAGAACATTCTTTTAAAAATATTTGTAATAACATACTCTTTTAGGATTCATCTCTAGACGATGCTTTCCGACTTTTCTATTAAAGAGAAACAAATAAAAAATTTACTTTCATAAACTAAATCCTTAAAATAGTAACATTCAGATCATAGAAGTTTATAGTATATTGTGTACCAACAATACAGCCTACACATTAACAAGGCTTATGTCTATTTAACATCGCCTTCACGTAACCGATAATGTCACTGTCCTTACTCAGTTCAGTGGACATGTCAGGCTCAAGCGGAACTTGACCATCCCATCCTACTCACACACAACTGGCCAGGTTGAAGAAAAACTGTTATAATGTCAGAAAAGCTGTAATGGCGTTGTAACTCTATTTTTTTTATAGTTCACAAGTTCTCATAGTCGAAAACAAAAAAGATGTTTTAATGTTGGACCAATATTATTAAATCTCTTTCTTTGACATCAACTTTTCTGCCCCTCACATTTCTCCCAGCATTTTGAGCCTGAATCTTTGATAAATGTCATGACAATGCATGCAATGCAAGTCTTTTTACCACCTTTTTATTAACTTGATTTCGTGTCTGTCCGCAATTTTTCAAATTTGCCAACGCAAAATTAAGCCGCTTCTGATGGTTCTAGAGAGCTCAAATTCGACCTCAGATAGATCTTGACGACAATGCATAGTGTCAAAATTTCAGATCAATTGAATCTACCGTAATTAAATTATTGAATTTTTTAGTTTATCTTTATATAAGAATCTCTTATCCGTCTGCTATTCTTCATCACGCAGCATCTCAGTTAACCCCGTGACCTCATCCCCTTGTATTAAAACTGGGGCGGAGCTTATGAGGTGTTTGGTAAAATAAATAGAGGTAAATAAATATATTTTCCCAATGGGAGTTAAATCATTGCAGAAAATTGATTATGAAGGCAGTCTCAATATGAATTAGTGTAGTGTTTACAATTGATAAACGTTGGTTTTTGTCCATATGTTTGTGTTTGTTTGTTTTGGGTCTAAAATGCCTCACCTCCACGCGGTTAGACCTGACAATCCATAACATATGAAAACCTTGTAGGCAATTTTTATTTAATGAATTTTCTTATGTACAATAAAAGTAATATATGCTCTATGATTTTACACTTGAGACTAAAAACAGTTAAATAAATATGTATACAAATGGATTTTTATAAAACCTACGTTTTTATAAGCGGGCTAAACAAAATATAATATTTTAAAACTTCTAAGTTCAACCACAACCATCTAACACAACTAAAAACGTGGGGCGAGTGTTTACCTATAGAAAAACTAATGATTTATAATTTTAGAAGGCAAAAGAGGAGAGGTATAAGTGAGAGCACGAGTGCAATACAAACATACATCGCATAAGCACCACCGCCCCACGTAATTATAGAAGTTAATATGAGACATGCATAAACGTTGAAGTTTTAAATTATTTTATTCTTTTTAGTCCACTTATAAAAACTTGGTTTTTAAAAATCCTTTTTTACCCTTATTTATTTAAAAGCTCAGAATTATTTACTCACGGATGTTTCATCAAAATATATATAATCAATAATTATATCTCAGATGGACGGTCACATTTTTAAAAAATACATCTTTAGTTGAAGCTCTCCAGGGAGTAGAAAGCAAAATCAGAAATGTTTAAAGATGGCGGGTATTGCGTAGGTCATGCACTGGAGTACGCCACTTGACCATAACGTCAAAGATGCCAAAACTGAAGCTTGATGCGGAGCTAATGAAAAAGCTGGCAGTTCCGGCAGACGAGGGGATATTTTGAAAAATATCGTTATTTTAAAACAAATAATTTATATCTACAAGCTTAAAATTTCCAAACGTTCCAGATATATTTCTCATATAGAGACTTAACAAACACATTGAAAAAAAATTAAATACACTTATTTTTTTTAATGAAGGGACTGGACTATTTTTTCGTGTTAAAACAATTCCGCATTTATTAAAAAATTCAATAAAACAAAAATTTTAAACAAATACTTAAATAAATTTTACACATTCGTGTCAATTTTAAATAAAAATATAAAAATAAAAATATTTATTATTTTTTAAATAATAAATATGCCGAAGTTGGATATGTTAGGTGTTAGGTGCTATTCACATATGACTACAGTCGCTGTACGGATCTTAGGCAAAGCATCTAGATGCAATGCCGATGATGTTAATCATAGTACCCTTTGAGGGTCGCGTTACTCCGATGCGACCCTTTCGTCCCCCTCATTTTACTAGCAACGCCATTTAGCGGTGCCTGTTTAGGGCCAGGAGCGCCAGTACGGATTAGCAAAAGGAACCGCGAAGAACGCAGCGTACGCCAGCTCTGATGAAACCTTCCAGTGGGGGTCACACCCTAGGTAGGTCATTGGTGATCCCCCGCTTAGCATTGAGACTCGTGTGCTTTGCCGGGGTGGCGACAAAGTGGTCGTAGTAGAGAATTTCATCCCTCTTTGTGAGGTCAATTTAGTGGGAGGCATTTTCGACTTTCTGTCTTTGATGCCCAGGTGTCCGCTTCAGAAGCGACCGCATCTGGTGGGGTTTCTCAGCTGTTACGTTCCTTTGATATTTCACCGTTATATTGAATAGAAAGAAAAAGGAAATTTAAATATTTCTATATAAGTGTATTGAAGATAGAGAGAGTGAGAGAGAGAGAGAGAGGGAGAGAGAGGGAGATAGAGAGAAAGAGAGGTGGAGAAAGAGAGAGAGAGAGAGAAAGAAATAAAGAAAGAAAGAAAGAGAGAGAGAGAGAGTGAGAGAGAGAGAGAGAGAGAGAGAGAGAGAGAGAGAGAGAGAGAGAGAGAGAGAGAGAGAGAGAGAGGAAATTGTTATATTATTTCAAAAATTCAGTTACAGTTCATTGTTTTTCCTGCATCTTATTTGTATGTGGCGTACATAACATTCAATTTTGTAATAACATTACAGCGGCCCCTTCTGTAAAGAAGATTATTGCGTCCTAAGTTCTTATATGACACACATGCCATGTACGCGCATGTCGCGAGACAACCGTGCACCCACTTTCTCAGTGCGATAGATTCAGGGACTTGAAACATCTAAGTCCGTAACTTTAACAACCCAAGAATTTGAGGCATAAAATAAACAATTTTATGAAATGGCAAATTTCATGAAAAGAATTGAAATCAATCTGAAGAAACATGCGGACACAGTATGGTAATTTATTAGCACTATAAACCAAAATCGATCGCAGCGCCACCTAACAGCATTACATCCATACAGACAACAGGAATTATGTATTTATAAAATTGTAGTACTATTAAAAAAAATCGATCGCAGCACCACCTAACAGCATTACATCCATACTGACAACGGGAATTAAGTATATTAATAGGGTTGTAGGGCGCTTACAACGCCAATTTTGTAAAAAACCCAAGTAACTTATCCTTGTATGATAAATACGAAATATTCATGTAATGTACACAAAGTATTTTATAATTAACAATCCTCAAATCCTCTTTTTACACAGTTCCCTTTTCCAAAATTAAAAATAATGAGCTAAAACAATGACGTACTATAAGGATTTTTAAGTCTATATTTTCAAATTTTTTGTATTTCTTTTTAAACAGAATTGAAATGCAACAATAACATTATACTTGTTATGACGACTTAAAGTTTTCAATTCATTCAGTAATTAGCATTATAATAAATAAAATACCGAGTTGAGGTTATATCAACAATCATAGTCATATTTAAGTTACTGCGACAAGAAAAACAAATGTCATTTTTTAAAAACAGAATCATCGTTAGAATATAATTATTCCATGAACTAATGTATCTTTTTACTTTTTCAGTATTATTTAAGGTTACTAAGATATAATAAAATACTTTTAAAAATCTTTTTGTTTAAAAAAGGACACGATTGTGTTCCGACCTCCGTCTGCTGGGGCGGGATAGATAATTGCTGCAAGGTCTCTGCTAGCTGGTGTGTAGGTTCACTAGCGTATAGCACGGGTATGTGACAACGGTGGATAAACAGCTGTTGTGAAATTCATCTCACTCAAATTTTACACGCTTTTATTTACATAAACAATTACACAAAGAATTATTTTAAAGATGTGGGTGTGAGAAGGGGCATAATTGATAAAGGGAATGTTTGAATAATCAAAACTCCAGTTGTTCCTCTTGTATTATCATGTCAATTTAGATTTAGTTTAGTATTACTAAGCTGTTAAACACCTGGAATGTGGTAATTGATGGATGGTGGTGAACTCCGGTGACATTCACGTAAAAGTCAAGAATAGCACGGATACAAATTATAGAGAGAGATAAACTAAAAATTCATTCATGTAACTATGGTACATTCAATCGATCTGAAATTTTTATACAATACATTACAATCCAAGATCTATATGTGGTAAAATTTTGAGATCTCCAGGAACATCAGAAATGGTTTAATTTTACGATACAAGATTTGACGGATACAACATAAAACATACAGTGTGACTTAAATAAAAGAGTTTTAAAAAAATAATATTTTGAGGAATTTAAAAAAAAATATATATATTTATTAAGTTTGCATTAACTTTTCAATTTAATAATTAATTGAAAGACATACTTTTTTGTGCTGTTTTTTGTGTGTGTGTGTGTGTTAAATTAAGATATCTTTATAGTGTTCAGCAATTATAACAAATCAAGAATATTTCTTTTGGTCCAAGTAGCAGTCTACTTGCCTTTGAACCTTGTAAAAACTAGCTACAAAATCTTGTCACCCTTATGTACCATATTTTCAATTCAAATTGTAAACTATCGTAGTTTATCCACTTGGCGGATAGTCATTTATATTTTGTACTTTTTATTGTCATTGCAGCAGCTACATGAGAACTTTATCAGGACACATTTTTGGGGTGCTTTAGGCAAATGAAATTGAGACAATCTTATGTATTACAAGCCAATTTATTATTTAATTTAAAAAGACCGTAAAAAAAGTTTTTGACTATAAATCCTTTATTTACGAGACATAACTAAAAGAATGTTCATTATAATACGCAGCGCAAGACAATCCAAAAATACAAAATTTTAGTTATGTCTCGTAAAACGTGTTTAATATAATGCGCACCGCTCGGGAATATGTTTGTAAAAAGTATTGTCAAAATAAAACGCACCAAATCACGCAACAGGAAAGTATTAATAAAAAGGTCGTTCAATATAATACGCACCGCGACATTCTAACTCAAAAATTTAAAATGATACATTGAGATAAATAAAATAATCTAAAAATTCAATAATTTAATTACAGTACATACGATCGATCTGAAATTTTGATATATCGTTTTTATCATCGACACAAAACTGCCTGCAAAATTTCAGCTTGATTGTCGAAAAAACGTATTATAGTGAACATTCTTTTAGTAGTCTCTCCTATATAAAGGATTTATAGTCAAAAACTTAATTTTTTTACGTTTTAAAAAAAACAAATCATTTATATTAACTTGTGGTGTCTGAGCCCTTGTCGAAAAAAGTTTGGATCGATTTTCAACCCACTTCCTCGTAACCTAGCGAGCTGAAATTTTGCAGGCAATTTTGTGCCGATAATAAAAACAAATTTTCAAAATTTCAGATCGATCGCATGCACTGTTATTAAATTATTGAATTTTTAGTTTATTTTATTTATCTCTATGTATCACGCAATTTTTTTTTAGATAGAGTGTCGCGGTGCGAATAATATTGAACAACCTTTCCTGTCGCGCAATAAGGTGCGTATTTTATTGACAATACTTTTTATAAACATATTCCTGAACGTTGCGCATTATATTAAACATATTTTACGAGACATAACTACAATTGAGTCGTTTTGGATTGTCTTGCCCTGCGTATTATAATGAACAGTCTTTTAGTTATTTCTCGTACATAAAGGATTTATAGTAAAAAATTTGGTTGTTTACTTTTTTTAAAAAAATTGTTTAAGATTTTTAATTAGAGACTCTTTTTTGAATACGTGTCCATTTGTTTGAATACTTTTGTAAACGTTTTTTTTAAATTAATGTATTAAGTTAGTTATTGCATTGTAAGACTTATACTTAATTTTTATTCACGCTAGTTTCCACCAAGCCAGAAGAGTTTTTGATGGTAAAATTTTATCTTATCTTTTTAAAGTGCTTTTTTTGTATCCACGTTTGATATTTTAGTTTTGTCTATATAGTACTTTAACAACAAACTCAATGTTGTCACCAAGTGACTTTCCATTCCATTGTTTTACGTTTTCCCATGTAACCGGGATGATAGTGTTACTGATCTCATCCAACGTAATGTAAATATTATCGTGTATGAGTTTTGAATTAATAGGAAAAAATGTTTAATTTTATTTATTTCCGTGATTCAGTTTTCAAATATCTCGAAGTAGTTGCAACTGATAATGTTTTACACAATTTATTGTAGCGTTACACTATATTGTTGTTTATAAAAGCACTCTTAAAATAGATACTTAAAATAAAAAAGTATGAGTTCTAAAGATTCAAAAGATTTCTACTATCTTCTACTTAATTTTGTATTTATTAATTACTTTTGTTTACATTTATATAGCGCATGGAGGGCTCATCGCTCTTAACAGACATTTCCAACAACTAAAGTAAAGACTGTTTACTCTTACAAGTGAATGTAAAGGTATAGTATCTTTAGACGCAATGTACATCATTAATGAATGAATTCTACAGTTATTTGATGCTAGCTTCAGCATATAGGTAACATATTTGATGTTTTTCATATTTATTTCAAGAACGGAAATCGTGCTATAGACTAGCGTGTGCAGTAGTAATTTATAATAAATCACCAGTTCATAGCAATTTGTTTATATAAATAATATAATAGTCCAAGTCACTCACTCACTGGATGTGGAACGCTGAGGAACGATGTACAACAGTCTATAGCAGTTAAAAAAATCGTGTGGAGATTAGCACGTAGAAATTTTGTATATGACGTCATTGTTTGATCTTATATTTTAAAATACAAGGTGTGCATCGGTGCTCAAAATGATTATAAATTAAAGATGCGCTGTAAAAAAATATTATATGGCCTCATTGTTTTAGCTCATATTTTAATTTTGGAAAAGGGAACAATGTAAAAAGAGTATTTGATAATGGTTAATTATAAATTACTTTGTGTACATTTCAGCAAGTTTAATATTTCATATTTATCAAACAAGGATAAGTTATTTGGGCTTTTGACAAAAAGAGTAGGAGCCGTAGGCGCACTATAGCTGCAGTGAGCGCAATAGGCGCCCCACATCCACTATTATAAAATATTTTGTGTACATTTCAGTAAGTTTAATATTATGTATTTATCAAACAAGGATAAGCTAGTTGGGCTTTTGAAGAAAAGTGGGCGCCGTAGGCGCTTTAAAAACAGTGGGCGCCGTAGGTGCCAAGGCGCCCCAGCACAATCTAGTTATTAATGTTTAACAAAATTAAGTATTTAAAAAAAATTAATTTAAGTGTTTCGTACGTAGTGCCAAAATGTGTTCTGTCATCCATTCTCCTCCTCTAACATCTGTTCCGACACTTCGCCACAACGCCTGACGCTAGAGGTCAGAGTTCACATTTGTGTACATATTATTAGTCATTTATTTTATTATGTTTTCATAGTTTATTATAATTTATTAGATTTATAATGTGTACTTTTAAGATTCGAAGAATCCTACTTTGTGTTTCTTTGGGTTTCCATAATATCTTAACTTTTAAGTGCTATTTCTGTCTGGCTAGGAACGTATTAGGCATTTTACACGTACAACTTGTTTCGACATATGAAAAATCAAAGATATGAAAGCCACCCCGGAACGGATTAATTTCGTATCTCGATGCACCACTGTAATTTTATTTCTACTTCCTGGAAAGCTTCGGCTAAAGATGTAGTTGAAAAACCTCAAATTGTCATATGAGGGGAAGAATGATTACAGTTATTTTGATAGAGGATTTGAATCAATAATTCAACGATATAGTTTTAATATCATCGGTCCAACATTAAGATATCTATTTTAGCCGGAGTTTAGAACGATTCGAACTTGTAAATCATTTTTTAAAAAGGTACCACGCTCTGCAGTCCTTCTGACATTTGAAATATTTTTCTTCCAACCTGGGCAGTTGTATGAGTGGGAGGGGGGCGGGCCGGGGCCCAAGAACTCTTAGAGCAAGGCATGTCCACTGACTGACCAAGTCCAATGACGTTGTCGGTCACGTGAAGGCGATGTAAAGTGACATAAGCCATGTTTATCTGTACCCTTGTCGTTGGTACACAATATATGTAAACTTCTATGATCTAGTTGTTACAATTATAAGGAAATTGTTTTGAGTGTAATCTTTTATGTGTCTCTCTAAAAGCAAATTTGGGAACTAGTAGCTTTTGCATTATGTAACCAAGGAATATAGAAACCTAACGAGAGGACAGCCATTACAAGCAGACAACCCTAATGCGCATGCAATTCTTACTAGCAGCACTAGCACCTAACACAAAGATATGTTAAAAGAATTACAGCAACACATATTATTTTTTCAAATATATATATATATATTTATTATATATATATATATATTAGATTTTAACGTTAAGGTTGATAATATCCCAATTTCATGTTATAAACTGGCTATTTATTCTATACAACTGATATCTACGCAAGGTTTGAAGTAAATCTTAAAAATCTTCAACTATGTAAACTATGACGATGTTTACATCCCATGACTGTAGAATTCATTTATGTACTGTGAGTCTAAAAATAGTATATCCTTACACGCATAAAAAAACCGCATAAAATTCAACAATTTTTTCTATTCATAAAATGCACTCGATTTTATTTATATTGAGTTGGATTTGTGTTTAACTTATTCATAATATTGTTACTTGAGGCCAATAGAGAGACACATCAGTTTGGATTTCATCTTTATTTTTAAGGCATGAAATGCATTGGTGGTTCATATATTGAGCATATGACATTGAATGACTGAACAAGTGACGATGGCAGGACAGTAATAGATTCATATAAGTATAAATATTTTCTAACATTTAAATTCTTCATTGCTAAAAGGCTTTATTTTTATCCATCGTAAACATCATTCTCATTATCTAATTTGTTCACACTCTAAGAAGATTTCCGGATCAGTAACACTATCATACCGGTTAAATGTGAAAACGTAAAACAATCTGAAGAAAAGTCACGTGGTAACGACTTAGAGTATGATATACAACCGAATAGACCAAAACACAAAATAGAAACGTGTATACAAAGAAAAGCCTTTGAAATGATAAGTTATCATCTACCAACTATGACTCCTCTCGCTTAGCGGACACTAGCGTCGGTAACAATAAAGTATAGACATTAAAATGGAAATCAAACATGAAACATGAATAAAAAACTGAAAAAAAAGTATCTGAACAAGAGAAAAGCAATAAGAAAAAGTCACTTATTTATTATTTTTAATTTTTTTAATACGTAAATTAATGCATAATATGAAGGGAAGTAATGAAATGTGTCTTTTTGTTTTAGTTTTAAACTACGTTTTATTGAGCTGAGTTTAAAAATAAAATGACGTGTAGTATTATTTACATTTATATTTATATCGTTTATTTTTTAAGTTCCCAAAATGACCTACATTATTAAAGTTTAACTTTCTCAAAACTTAATTCAACAAGAAAATAAAACTAATATATTAGAACATATAAAGAAATTTATCTTTAAGCCAGGTCGACATTTATTACGCGTTTTTCATAGTTATTATTATCCGTATTGAAGTGTCACTACACTTTCATTCGCTCCTATAATAAGGAGAAAAATTAACTATATGTTATTACCTATACTATATATGTCTCGTCTCTGTGTACCTATAGTCACCAGAGCTGGGTTTTTCAACATTATCTAGGTCAGGGGTCTCAAACACGCGGCCCGCGGGCCAATTGCGGCCCGCTGGATGATATTTTGTGGCCCCCCCACTTGATATCCAAGTTCAGTGCAAGTGCGGCCCGCCGTGGCGATAACGAAGAAAAAATTTTTAAAAATTAAATTAAAATAAGATATTTTAAAATGTAATTGGAAATTTTTCTTTGGCCTTCCAGTACCCTTTTTTCTAAGACATGAAGTTTTATTGATCATATTGTTTTTATCTAATTTGTTTAACCATTTCCCCCTTGGAGTCTCCGCGCGTCGCCTTCTATCGGTAGACTCTTACAGTCGCCGAGCGTTGCCGATTTTGGGTTGTTTCGTTTGCAGAGCCGATCCATTTTTTTAAGTAGCTAATTTATATTATCTTTAACATTTCACATAGAAGAGCTAAAAAAGAGGGAAAAATAATGACAATTACATATAAAATCCTTCCAATAATTAGTGGGCGTATAAACAAAAACAATAGCAAGCGGTGATAAAAATTCTCTGTAAGAATTAATGTTTGAAAATATTGGTGTATCTAATGCTTTACAAATTGAATACAATTGATTCTTAAACTGTTTTAACTTGATGTGAAAATATTGTAACAGACTATTTTATTTTTAGAAGGTTTTAAGACCTAAAAAATAATTAATAAAATGTTGGTTTAGATTTTCCCCAAAATAGTTTGAAAATAGACGGTCAAATTTGATCTTTGGCAAAAATGGAGTGTCAATTTACTAAAAATAGAACTTTTCAATTAAAATAATTTTTGTCAAACCTAAAATAGAAATAAAAAATACCGGTGCCAATATTTTTTTCTTTTCACCCAGCCCAAGTCATGATTTCCTCAAAGCCTACCATGAAGAGAAAGATTGATGACGAGCATAGACTATTTCAGGAAAAGTGGGAAACTGAATATTTTTTTATTGAGCATATGGGTACCCCGATGTGTCTTATTTGCACAGAGAAAGTTGCAGTGCACAAAGAATACAACATAAGACGTCATTACACAACTAAGCACGCTGAGGAATATTCAAAATAGAAAGGAAATGATAGAGAGGCCGGATCAGCAGTCTTAAAGCATGTCTAACAAGGAGGCAACATGTTTTCAAGAAATCATGCAAAGATAGGGATTCGGCTGTTGAAGCCAGCTATGTAGTGAGTGAAATGATTGTTCAGGCGGGGAAGCCATTCACAGATGGCGAGTTTATCAAAAAGTGTATGTTACTGGTTGCAAGTATTGTCTGTCCAGAAAAGAAGGGTCAGTTTAGCAACATCAGTCTTTCAGCCAACACAGTGGCAGAGCGCACTATTGAGCTGTCAAGAAACATATACAACCAACTGCAAGAGAAGGCCAAACATTTCAGTGCGTACTCAGTCGCTCTTGATGAGAGCACAGACATTACTGACACTGCACAACTGGCAATCTGTATCCGTGGTATTGATGACAATTTTGAAGTGATAGAGGAGTTGCTCACAGTAATGCCAATGCATGGTCAGACCACTGCTCAGGACATATTCCGGCAGCTGTGTAATGCCATTGTGGATGCCGGTTTACCATGGCAGAAGTTTGCTTGTATAACAACAGACGGAGCACCTTCAATGACAGGGAGGAAAAATGGACTGGTTGCACTTGTTCAAAAAAAACTAGAAGAGGAGGGTGTGGAGGAGGCTATCGCTCTGCATTGTATTATCCATCAGCATGCCCATGTGCAGCAAATGTCTCATTGTATTATCCATCAACATGCCCTGTGCAGCAAATGTCTCATTGTATTATCCATCAACATGCCCTGTGCAGCAAATGTCTCATTGTATTATCCATCAACATGCCCTGTGCAGCAAATGTCTCATTGTATTATCCATCAGCATGCCCTGTGCAGCAAATGTCTCATTGTATTATCCATCAGCATGCCCTGTGCAGCAAATGTCTCATTGTATTATCCATCAGCATGCCCTGTGCAGCAAATGTCTCAAGTTTGACAATGTGATGTCTGTCATTGTGAATGCATCAACCGTTATATTAGATCCAGGGGTTTAAAGCACAGGCAATTTCGGGCTTTTTTGGAGGAAATAGAGTCTGCATATAAGGATGTGCTCTACAATACTGAGGTGCGTTGGCTCAGCAGGGGAACCTGCTTGAAGAGGTTTTTTGAGTTGAGAACAGAAGTGAAAGCTTTCATGGAGAACGATGGGATGGCTGTTCCTGTGCTAAGTGATCCAAAATGGCTCATGGACTTAGCTTTTCTTGTTGACATCACACAGGAGCTGAATGTACTGAACAAGAAGTTACAAGGACAGGAGCATCTTGTCAGTGCTGCCTATGAAAACGTGAGAGCATTTTCCACAAAACTTTTTTATGTAAAGCCCAGCTCTCTCAGAAAAACCTCAGCCATTTCCCAGCATGCAAGGCACTCGTGGATGTGGACATACCATTCGATGGTGAGGAATATATTGATGCCATTGAAAAGCTACAGGAAGAATTTGATCACCGATTTGCAGATTTTAAGAATCACAAAATCACTTTTAAAATATTTGCTGACCCTTTCTCTGTCGATGTCTAAGATGCCCCCCCCCTGTGTTGCAGTTGGAACTCATCGACTTGCAGTGCAACTCTCATCTGAAAGCTAAGTTCAGGGAGGTGAATGGAAAAGCAGACAAGCTTGGAAACTTTTTGAGAGAATTGTCCCCAACATTCCCTGAACTTTCCAGAATGTTCAGCCGGACTATGTGCCTTTTTGGGAGCACATACATGTGTGAAAAGTTGTTCTCCACCATGAACTTCAATAAATCCAAGCACAGGTCAAAACTCAGTGATGATCATCTTCAAGCTATACTGAGGGTCTCGACTGCTTCCTCCCTCAAGCCAAATGTGCTTCAGCTGTGTAAGGGGAAACGCAGCCAGGTCTCTTCCAGCAAGGAGCAGTAGGAATAGCAAAGGCAACAAGAGTGCTACCAGTTAAGCCAATGTTTGAACCTTAAATAAATAATAATGAATAAAGATGGGGGATACTGAACAGTTGTACTTTTTTTGTATTAACTTCATGCGGCCCAGCATCACCCAGACTCTGACTCATGTGGCCCCCGGGCAAATTGAGTTTGAGACCCCTGATCTAGGTCAAGGTGTTTCTTTGTCGAATAGTCCTTTTATAACTATATACGACTCGCGGCTTAGCATACGCCGCAGACTTGCTCATAGATAGTGCAAAAAAAGGGGGGGGGACGAACGGACACAAACTACAGCACGAAGAAATCAGAAAGTCGAAATTATTAATAACAAATAATGAAGAATTGAAATTCTTCTACGGACTCCGTTTTTTCATTGGAGTGTGTTCTGAAATTCGGTTGTACATGTTTATCAGGAAGATGATAGTTGTAAGGTGACGTCACATCATTGTGATCAGGTGGCTGTGAAATGTGTGTGGACATACCGACGTTATCAATAGATAGCACCAGAAAGTCATCACGTTTTAGAGGCAATAGAACTTCGTAATGGCTATAATCGGAAGGACCGGTAAAGAGCAGTTATATAGACAAATGTTGCCCAGCATTGTATACTGAGGAGAGGTATGAGGACGTTCTCGGAACTAAATGATGATACTGGTGGGAAGTATTTTGGACATCCAAAACATTTCTGCCTCGCCACCAGATGTTCCCGCACTTTCATGTACTGAGCGTATTGTTGAGGAGATTGTATGAATACTTGTCCGTCACTGAAAACAACAGAGAGCACGTCGCCGAAGTTATCCCAATGTTGAGAAACGAAGTTTACAGCCATGTTGTAATAAGTCATGTTCGCAAAGAAAGGGGGAAAAGAACGGGCGAAAACATAATTCTTTTTTAAAAAATATAAAAAAATAATGTTTCCACTGGGTCTTGAACCCAGGATCTTCCGCGTGTTAGGCGGATGTGATAACCATTACACTACGGAAACACATGTTAACAGGGAAAGGAACACCGCAAGAAAACAAAAGCAGCATTGTTGGTTTATATCTACCCCATGCGCCATTTTTGGTTACCATTTTTGCTGTGATTGGTTGACCCCAGTGAGGGTCATTCGTCATGCTCATTTGCACATACTTGCGTTGGTGATTTATGTATATAGATAATAATTTTGCAAATACATAGTTACATAAAATTTAAAAGTGCCGGTGCATTTTGTTGGCGACGCTGGCAGAATATTTAATTTTAAGCCACGACCGATATGATGATAAAAGTTTTTTAATTAAAGTTTGTCGTCTCTGATCTTTAGTAGCCACTATCTATATCATAAAGCTCAAATGTTTGTATGTTTGTATGTTTGTATGTTTGTATGTTTGTATGTTTCACTTTTCGACTTTCTGTTAGACAATCACGGAAAAACCAAATGACGGACGGGGACCAAATTTGGCAGGACGGTTCCTTTTACCCTGAAGGTGGTTTTAAGTTAGTTTTTGTAATTGTCCCTTTTGCCCGAATGACGTAAATTAAATAATCAGAAAATGCAGAGACAAAAAATAAAAAATGTAACCTCATTTCTGTATTGAACAAATTTACGCGGACGTTCAAATGCCGTTCAAAGCGAGTTACTTTTGGTGACGTTTTTTTTCCCTAATGCCAATACTTTATTTTCAGCCGTGCGCATTTGAAAAAATATTGTAATGTCTAATTACGGTGCGCACATTTTCGTGTACGCTTCATAATTTGAGCTGTGTAGTACAAAGAATTGTCATTTTCTTTACTGTTACTTTCTATATATTAGATAGACACGTAAACATATTTAATTACAACTGCCACACGATGCATTAGATTTAATTGTTTACACGTTTAAATTTAATTGCGAATTTGTTTTAATTATTTTCTGTTCCATAACTCGACATTTAATGAAAAACCTATTTATGTAATATTTTTTTCAAGGCTTCATTTTTAGCGGTGCACGTTTTAAAATCTTTTATCGCCTGATTGCTGTGCGCACATTTTCGTGTACGCATCTTAAATTTAGCTGTGTCCTATTAATATAACATTTATATTTTGTTTGTCTTTTACATAATCTGTCGTCTTTTACATAACCTATACACTTATACTATTTAAACTTAGGCTACCGGACTTATTAACATAAGTAGATTAAACTAAATAAAATGATCCTGAAAACGCTTAATTATTTTGTATTGCGAATTGAATATGCTATGTTCATTCCTTTGATGATGGATTAACATAGGCCATTTTTAAAATCGATTATTGTGATGGTTTCACATGCATTTTTAACATAAAATTGATTTGTTTTGTTTGTTTTTTTAAAATTAGGAATTTCTTTATTTATCTTTATTATCTTTATCTTATAGACGCTGTTGCAAATATTGTATTAATTACAAATGTGTTACATTGCAGTGTCGTAAATATATAAGAGCTTTTTTCAGAGATCTTTTGGAAAAATGTCAACAAAGCAGTGGCCTTTTTTTAATGGATACAAACAAACAAACATAAAAATATCAACTGAGCTTTATATATTAGATATGCGTTTAAAGTATTTTATTTCAATTATTTTCACGATGCATTGTATTAATATTTTACATGCAATGAATAAAATTGGGATTTTTTAAAATTTAATTCATAACTCGACATTTAATTAAAAACCATAGATGTAGCGAGTTTATTTTATGTTGAAAGTGATGGCCTATGTCAAATAAACGTACACTTTAAAACTGTTTACTTAAGCTTTATATACACTATACATTATAAACTTTCGCTACCGAACGTATTAACAAAAGTTGACTAAATTTAATGAAGTGATCCTGAAAACGCTTAATTAATATGAATTGCGAATTGAATATGTTTTTATGTTCATTACTTTGTATTCAGAATAGCATAGGCCATTTCTAAAATTTCCTTTTAATCATTTTTAAGATGCACTTATGAACAGACGGTTGAATCTTTTTTTTTAAAATGTATTTTATTTTTCAGATATAAAATCTGGTGTGTGTGTGTGCATTGAATATAATTTACAAAATATGATGCTTATCCGAAATAGGGAACACAAAAAAAAGATTCCTTTTTGAAATTATACACATTGCTTATAAACCGTAAATATAAATCGTAAAATATAGAAACATAAAAATGTTAAATATTATTTCCCTGTTTAGACAATTATGAGTACATCAAAATGAAGAGTTATTTTTGGTCCAGTACATCTACTTTATAACAAGACTTTATTTTATGCGGCCAGCTTTATATATGTCTAAATATGGTGTGCACATTTTTTTATATCATTTTAATACGACCGTTTTTTTTTAAAATAGTATTTTAGAAAGTAAATAGTATTTTAGAAAGTACATTTATAATTTTGTTTATTTGCGCTATGAGCCAATTAGCTTTTGCCTTTTAAAGGGATAGTGCCACATGTTCTTTATCTCATAGACGTGGTTACAATTGTTATATAACTTACTATTGTGATACGATGCAGTTTCGTAATTATACATTAAATTTTTGAGTGACGAGGGTGGTAGAGCTCTTTCGGAAAACCTATAAGTTATGTTAATTTTGTACAAGTGGGAATGAAATTGTAAATTTTTTTTACTTTATATATTGCCCAGAATGGGCCCTGGGACCCTAAATGTCGTTTTTATCTTATATGAGCTATATAAAAAAATAGTTTCTACGTTAACTACTTAGTAAATGAATAGATCATCACCAAACTTTGCATACAAAAACTTGGTAGCCTATATTAAAATCCTATAGACAGTGAACTTCTAATGCCAATATCTTCGGGGCCGGGGCCCCAAATATCTTTTTTCGTATATTTTTAAAATATTTTTCCTATTTACTTTTTAAAGAGCTAGAGAAATATAGCCACAATAAAAATGAACTAAAATGAACAGGTTTTTGAAATTGACCTCTTGCACCGAATGGGCCAGGGCCCCTTAATGCTATTTTCCCCCTATTGTAGGTATATAAAAAGTAGTTTAAGAGTTATATATAATTATGAATACATCAAAATGAAGAGTTATTTTGGTCCAGTACATCTACTTTATAACAAG
Source organism: Ampullaceana balthica (assembly GCA_944989445.1). Classification (NCBI taxonomy): domain Eukaryota; kingdom Metazoa; phylum Mollusca; class Gastropoda; family Lymnaeidae; genus Ampullaceana; species Ampullaceana balthica. Next base: position 302,996 of record CALYLW010001281.1, on the reverse strand, counting down.
ACTTTATTTTATGCGGCCAGCTTTATATATGTCTAAATATGGTGTGCACATTTTTTTATATCATTTTAATACGACCGTTTTTTTTATAAAATAGTATTTTAGAAAGTACATTTATAATTTTGTTTATTTGCGCTATGAGCCAATTAGCTTTTGCCTTTTAAAGGGATAGTGCCACATGTTATGTGTCCTTATTTGTCAAGATTGGTAATGACTGAATAGTGAATAAAATCTTAAACATTTAAGAAATGAGTACAATGGCAATAAAAAAACTATAATATCACTCATTTTGGGGCCGGGGCCCTTAATATCGTTTCTTCTTTTGTACGCTATTTAATGATTAATTTATTTATCCGTTTGCTATGAAACTTGGATTTTTTTTTCACACTTCCACGAAGATTTCTTCAGGATTATTTTTAAACATACCACTCATTGTTTTCTTTAAATTTATTCCTTTTTACTTTGATCGTTGCAACGCACGACGGGTCTACTAGTAATATATAAAGCTATATACCCGGGATTTGACTGGATGGAGGAAACAAAACAAATATATTTTTATTTTAATTCCAGGACTCTTCTAAGTTGTTTCTCGATAGTTTTAGTGTTTCTTTAATTGTTTCTTTAAAATTATCTTTCATTTGTGCAATATATATTTTGTGGCGTGTTTGTCTTGCAACATTTTGACCGTCCAAATCTGTAATGAAAAAAAAACATCTGAAAAGTTTACTGCACTAAACGTATTTTGAATTGAGAAGTTTTTTGTTGTTGCATGTCACTGTCTATTAGCAGATATTTATGCACGTAGTATATTGTGACTAGGGGAGAGTTCGTAATCCAAATAATATTTTTTTTTCTTTCTTGTATTGTTGGAGCGAGTTTTACACTGGTAAATCATGATTCAATCAAATTTTTAAAATTAATTCCTTTATTAAAAAAAATTAAAAAGTTATTTTTGTAAATATTTGTTTTCAACCCGTAAATTATTAATATATTTCAAGGGTGTGAAAAATTAGTGCATTAGTGTACGGTGAAGAGAGGAGTTATCATACTTTACGATCCCAAGACAGAATGGAATGAATTTCTAAAAAGAGAAACTTTGTAGTTGAGAAGTTATCGCGTTGACGGATGTAAAAATAGTCGGCGTAGATGCCGACTGACAAACAAAATCTTATTGACATCATTGTTAACGTTTCTGTAAGTAGTTTTAACATAAAGAGACAAAGTGTGTGTATAAAATTGTTTATTTAAGGAATTCTCTTCTACTTGTACTTCAAGAAATTTATTTTTTATTTTTTTATTTGTACAACTCTGTTAAAGAACTACTTGGACTTGCCTGGCCTGATTCAGTTTTCTGTTTAAAAGTTTTGAGAAAGTCAGTTATCAGGAAGTTTTTGTCGACATGAATAAATGTGAGGGTAAGTGGTTAGTAATGGGTAAAAAAGAGTATAAAAAAAGCAAAATTCAATATTTATTATTAACAGCTTTCTATTATTTAACATTTATAAAGTTAATTCTCTTAAAAGTAGCAAGTTGTTGTATGAACAAGCATTTAAGTTACACGTTAGATAGAGAAACGAACTGTTTCTAGAGGAAACAAAAGCAGCAATAAGTGTTACTGATATGAATGGTTTGTTTGTGGTGTATTTGACATTTCATGAATTGTTTACATTTCTGCTTACTCTAATAATAAACACGTTATTGTAGTTCAAGTTTCAATAAAATATTTATATGATTGTGTTTCACTATTGTATGAAGTTATCATAAAATGTACACAACACGTTTTTGGGGTTAAATTGCATATTATTGTAATACAGAAACAATGATATATTATTATGTTTATAGTGACATACATACAAACTTAAAATTCATCTTTAGGTATGCACATATACAATTAGATTTAGATATGAACTTACATAATCTGTTTCAGATATGCACTTACATTATCAGCTTTAGATATTTACGTGCATAGTAAAAATGTCATACTATTAGAAAATAATTATAGGATCCACTACGATTGAATACTGAAAGAATATTTATTTATATTTTTTAAAATTATATTTTGGGGGGAGGGGTCGGATAAAGGGATTGAGGTCTCATTGTTATTTTAGTAGGTAGTTAGATTATATGTAGCATAAAAACAATAAAAGACTAAGTACAAATGAACAGTATATGGTAAAAAGAATAAAAAATAAAGGCAATAGTATATTAATTACACAATGAAATATAATGGTTATATTTTTTTAGTTGTACGTTTCAAGAATAAAACAATGTCAATTTGTGATTTAAATGATTATTTATGGATAACGAGAGTTTATTGGTAATTTACGGATCATAAAATATGCACCTTTTTTTGTTCAAATTTATTTCTTAGAAAGTCTTCATGTCGTTAAACGTTGGTCGTCTTGTTGTGTCATGTTTCAAACATACATGTTTAGTAGTGTCTTATTTCAACTGACCAAACTGTGATGATATTAAAACTCTATCTTTGTCATCAAGGTTTCTGCCCCTCACAATACCCAGACATGACCTTGACTGACCAAACTGTGATGGTTAATAAAATATGAGTATGCAAGCGGTTTTACAAAAAGCTTAAAATTATTGATTCATATATTCAATGAAAACAAATGTAATCATTATTTTTTTTTCTCAGATGGGCGTTTTAAGAATTGTCAAATACATCTTTAAGTGAAGCTCTCCATGGAGTAGAAACAAAAGGAATTTTTAAAAGATGGCGGCTATTGCGATGGTTAAGAACATGATTACGGCGCCTTACCCTAACATCGAAGATGGCAAACTGAAGCTGGTGGCGGTGCTAATAAAAAAGCTGGCAGTTCGGGCAGACGAGATGTGAATTTGAATAATAACGCTATTTAACAACAACAATTTTTTTACACGCTTAAAATCTCCAAAGAATCCGGATGTATTTCTCATATAGCTACTTTAAAACTTCATATTAATCTGTGATTGATTTCATTGATAAACGACAAAATTGTGTTGAGCCACGCTGTCGGGTGTATCCCATTCAATGCAAAAAGAGGATCAACGTATACACACTTTTGATTTAGTTTATGGACAATATTACCCGAAAGAATAATTGATGAAGTCATCTCAGCAGAAATACCAGCCATTGACATTGATCCAGTCTTATTAGAAGCTGTTATAAACAAACATGACACATGGTCCATGTGGAGAAATCGTCTGTTAGATGTGGAGTTTAAAGCTGTTTATATCACGTCTGTTAAATGTGGAGTTTAAAGCTGTTTATATCACGTCTGTTAGATGGGGAATTTAAAGCTGTTTATATAAAATTTATTGTTAGTAGTAAACATATCTAAGATATTGTTTAAATTGAAAGATTGCGAGCAATAAAGTCTTTAAAAATGTATACATTTAAATTGTAGTTTCAAAGGACTTACTTAATTTTTATTTTACTGATTTTTATTAAATCATTAGCTGATCACACAGCAACACAAACTGCATCAACCCAAACGAGCATATACTTTTGCCTAATAATTTCTCATACGACTTGAGGGTTTGGGGTGAGCGTCGTAAAACTGCCGACAGCCGAAAACACATCTTGTAAGTTTTAAAATCCTGAAAAGTGTAAAAATATGATTTTGAAAAGGATTATGATCAGATATTTCAAGTAAATACGACACGGACGATCGATATTTTGGGGGAATTTATTTGAAAATTTATAGTTCATTTTAATGGTTAAAGTGCTTACATGTTTAGAAGCCAGACCATTGCAGACATAAGGATAAATCGTACACTACAATAAATAAATGTTTAAAAATGTATAATATTTATGGTAAAATTATCAGTACAAGAGAGGAATTAAAAAAGATTAGTAGTTTAAATTACGTTATAGTATATGTTATTTCAAAGGACAAGATTAGTAATGAAAAATACTAATGATAAAATTATCAGTAAATATGACGTCAACAGTGGCGTGGCTAGGGGGGGCAGTGGGGGGCGAATGCCCCGGGTGGAACTTAGCCAGGGGTGGCAAATTCCTAGTAATTTTTATATAGTTTCTAACAATAAAAAATGGGTAATCTGCAGATTTTACACGTATATTATAATTTATTATTTCACAGCGAAATTTAACTTTCTCATGAGAACTTAAATTTTTAATTTATTAAATGCATTATTTTATGTCGTATTTCAGCTATTACAGCGCTAATTTGTGAGTCTTTTTAATTTCAAATGCATTTTTTCGGCTCTATATAATACATAATGTTGTTACGATACCTCCATTTTGTTTACCTAGCGAACTGCTGCCAGATGTTTTTTACCTGGCTCGACCCATGCTAAAATAAATTTACTGACTGAAGATATTTTTTTAAAAGTATTATTCATCTATTTTAATGTTCTTAGAAGATAAATAAATATTTTAAAGACTATTTCTTTTTTTTATTTCGTTACTAGATGTTTGATTCTTATTTTCTTTGTTTGTAAGAGAGAAATTTCCATTTGGCATCTTATCGGACAATCCGGCATATAGTTTGAATTTAAAAAATGGTTGCATCATCATCAGACTATTTACTGTTGAGAGCCGAAAAAATGGCTTAGAAATTAGAAAGACTTACAAATTAGCGCTGTAATAGCTGAAATACAACATATAATTATGCATTTAATAAATTAAAAACGAAAGTTCTCAAGAGAAAATTAAATTTCGCTGTGAAATAATAAATTATAATATACGTGTAAAATCTGCAGGATTACCAAAAAATGTATAAGAAAGTAGAGCTTTTAATCGAAATGAAAGAAAAGTCAAATAAGAAATTATTAAAAGAAATAATGGAACTATCATAAAGAATGTGAAAGTTTCAACACCCAAATACTTCTTGAATTCTTCTGATACTAACACTACTGTTCTTAAAAACCAGAGACTGATTGTACCCTATCGATTTGAAACATGAACGAATCGAATTCTCCGAGCGGCACATTTTTGGGGTGGTGGAGGGCGGCATTCCTCTTCGTTAATTAGCTTCTAAAAAAACACCAAAAAAAACAACATCCTTATGATAAAGTTTAAGATAAGAAAAGCAAAGATAAAATTTTTAAGGCAGAAACTATATTAAAATATGTGGACGTTTCTAATGCCAAAATTTCAAACTACTAGTCTTTTATTATACTACAGACTTCTGATACCAATCCCACTGAGCTGAAAAACATAGGGGCTGAAGTAGTGTACGAACATGACAATTATGTGCTGGTACATTTAATCGATTTTAACGTAGGTAAACTACTGGAACAAAATTGTTGGCGTACTTATTTGGTTTACTTTTTCAAAGCATACTTATTTTAATGTCTTTATTTTGTGGAATAAATGAAAATAAGGAATACAATTGCTTATCTAATGGAATTAAAGCACATAAATACAAAAGTAGCCACTAATGAACAAGTGCTTAAAATTACTAAAGATATTTACAATTGGAAAGAATCATAAATTGTAAAAAAAGAATATAATATTAATAAAGAACAAAACAAAAGTGGCATGAGGTTCTGGCGAATTTCTGAAATGATTTTAAATAAATGATGATGTTAAAATAATGGACTGCAGAAGCCCAACATGTGTTAATAAATATTCATGGCTAGAAAGAATACAGGAGTTAAAGAAAGACGAAATAAATTTAAAGGCAATGTAAAATATCGCTCAAAAAGTTCATTTGACCTTATTTGTTTACATGATAATCCAACAGAAACGAACTCTCTAACTATTTTAGTACACTAGAACCATGTTACGCATTCTTTTCCATGCCTATACACGTTTGGAATATCTAATTGCTTCTACAACCAAGGCATGAAACAGACTACAGGATACAAAATAGTGAATATACCATGAAGCCATTTTGAGGATATTTTTAAAACTATAGAAGAACTGATACATGCAGATAAAAAGCTCAACACACGAACAGACACAGGAACTTTGATAGACACAATGAAATATTTTTATTTTCTAATTTATGTCAAAGATGCCCGAAATTATTTACAAATGTACAGTGTTAAAAATGCTTAGCACAGGCATCTCACAGAGAAACTAATGGAATACTTAAGGATGCTTTGACATTTAATCAAATTTTATGTTGAAACGTCATTCTTTTAATCAAATCTTCTAATCAAAGAATGAGAGAGCAAATATTTGGTGATGGAAGCGAATATGATTCATGCTGTGAAGAAAAACAGTTGAGAAGAAAGTTTTATTTTTTATAACATAAGATTACTGTAGAAATTCGTGTGAGTTTTGGCAGTAATATTGAATTTAGAAAATAGATTTTCGCACACCAGCTAATATACTAAACTTTGAAATTTTGCCTTCAAATTAGAGTATACAAAATATCTTACATGCGATTGTCAAACAAGGAATAATTTAACCCATCGGGAAAAAAAAGAAGAATTAATGAATTCAAGACAAGTTAATTTATTCAAGTTTTTTTAAAGATATTGAAGCTAGATGTTACCCTGCCTTAAATACTAGCATTAATTCGAACATTGTCTTAAATAATGCAAGGTGTTAAAATAGCTTCTCTAAAATTAAGTTAATAAAAAAAAATTATCAAGATCAATAACGAATACACCAAGATTATCTAATCTATAGCTATTTTAGCTATTGAGCATGGTATGGCTGAAAACATTGATACCTGAAAGATTGAGAGCCGTCCATAAATGACTTCACGCACCTAGGGGGGGGGGAGGAGGTCACACATTTGTGAGGATGTGTGACGGGGGGGGCGTGACTAAGAAATGTTACGTCACATCAAAACGTGCAACTTTAAATAAAAATTTTACGTAAATATTTGATTGCTTACAATTTATTTAATGACATTTTAAATGGCTTTCAACGTGCATGAGTGCAGCCTACACTAAATACATGTTTAAATAACAAAATAGTGATTTGAAAAATGCTCATTTTCATATAGAAAATACGGCTTTTATGGGGTGGGGGAGCAAAGCTTTGTGACGTCATATTGTCTGAGTTTTTGTGACGACGTGTGACGATGGGGAGAGGAGGGTAAAAAATTGGCCAAAATCACGTGACGTCATTTGTTGAAGGCCTCTTGTGCAATGGGGAAAACATAAACTTAAATTTTATTCAAGAATGAAGCATTTCTTTGTATTTCTAACATAAAAATGTATTGTGTCCTTATTATTACGTATTACGTTATAGCATTAAGATATTTTTCGGGAGAGGGGCGGCAAAATTGGGTTCTGCCCCGGGCGGCACATACCCACGTTACGCCGCTGGACGTCATGTCTACAAAGACTTACAGTTAGTAATGTAAAGTTTGTTTGTACTCTGAAGTGACTCATTTAATAAAACTACTAAAATATTTTTAAAATGCAAACATGGACCACTGCTTGTTTTAATTTGATTCAGTGAATGATTGATATGAGAAACGTATGTTTTATTGAATTATTAAATTAGGATCGAAGTCAAGTGGCGTGCCACTTGCATGATAAGTTATGTTGTTCATAATTGCATGTTGTCTAAAACGAATACAACAAAACATTTATAGTTAGTATTGAAAATAGATTTTCTAGTTTACATAATATCAAATATATGTGATTCTTACAATTATTTTCTTCCCTTGAATATAAGATTGGTAAAAATCAGATTAGTTTTTACAAAATATAAACATTTAAGTAACACAAGCTAGTAACTCACTGCCCGGTTGAAAACTAAATTATATTGTAACGAAGTTTATAATAAAGATATTAATATCCTCAAGTTAGCCTACATTTTCAAGCTATTTTGAAATTCAAATAAAACTTCATATTAAATACATCAACATTGGTGCTTTTGGTGCAGATGCTGATGGGAAACACAATTTATGCACGTCAATGTAACACATTCGCGGCTGGATTGCGAAGTCAATAGTGCGCTCACCTCACAAACTGAGGGACGTGGGATCGATCCCACGTTAAAGCAACCGTAAAATGTTGATGAATGACTAACGCTAAGAAAGTCCTCCGTTTACCTGGAGGGGGATGGGCACCGCCAGGTCGAGAATGTTCTAATGGAAACATTAGAACCCCCAACGACCACGAGGTTATAACGACCACGAGGTTATGGGACTCAAAAAACGTTAACACATTCCTAAATGATATGTTTCCTTATTTAGCAAACAAAAGTTGTGCCTCTTTGTTTATTCATAAGGTTAATCTTTTTTTTAAAAATAAAGAATATATAATCTGATTTAGGATTTCCATTTCCAATTAGTTTTGTTCTTATTTTAATTTTAATTTTATAAAAACGTTATATCATAAAAACATAACGTTTTCATCTCACTTATAAACAACTATAATGTCTGACACAATTTAAAAAGGTGACCTTTAGCTGTATATCTGTCTAGTGGCGCGTGATGTCCTTGTTGTGATGTGTAGGGGTGACTTTTAGCTGTATATCTGTCTAGTTGCGCGTGATGTCCTTGTTGTGACGTGTAGGGGTGACTTTTAGCTGTATATCTGTCTAGTGGCGCGTGATGTCCTTGTTGTGACGTGTAGGGGTGACTTTTAGCTGTATATCTGTCTAGTGGCGCGTGATGTCCTTGTTGTGACGTGTAGGGGTGAATTTTAGCTGTATATCTGTCTAGTGGCGCGTGATGTCCTTGTTGTGACGTGTAGGGGTGACGTTTAGCTGTATATCTGTCTAGTGGCGCGTGATGTCCTTGTTGTGACGTGTAGGGGTGACCTTTAGCTGTATATCTGTCTAGTGGCGCGTGATGTCCTTGTTGTGACGTGTAGGAGTGACCTTTAGCTGTATATCTGTCTAGTGGCGCGTGATGTCCCTTGTTGTGACGTGTAGACGTATAGGAATGACCTTTAACTGTATATCAGTCTAGTGGCGCGTGATGTTCTTGTAGTGACGTATACGTGCTAGTCAGCTTCTCTCATGTACTCCGATCTAGAACAGGGAAAGTGTGGTGTTTTGGCGTGTTTTATTATCACAGTTATTTTCGTGTTACGGGTCACAGTCCAGGAACTTTAGCAAGAGGCTTAAAAGTCAAATAATGTTTGTCACATGTGATAGGGGTTATATCTGTTTGTTATCAACTGTCGTCACGTGTGATATGTGTTATCTCTGTATGTTATCAACTGTCGTCACATGTGATAAGGGTTATATCTGTATGTTATCAACTGTCGTCACATGTGATATCCAGTTACAACTAATGTTATCAACTATCGTCACATGTTATACTGGTTATCTCTGTCTATTTTCTATTGTGTCACACGTATTAGGGTTTATCTCTGTTTGTTATCAAACATCGCTTTCATTTCAGAAACCAATGGATAAGTTAGTGTTGTCTGTCCTAAATGTCTGTCTAACAGTTGCCTGATTGTTTTTGTTGTCTGTCTAGTGGTAAGAGTTGTCTGTATTTAACAGTTATCTTTCTTTAAGTTATGTCTGTCTGTTACATTTACTAATGTTAGTATGGTCTGTCAGCTTGCAAGATATGTTAGGGTTGTCTGTGTTTAAGATTGTTTGTGTTTGTATGTCTATAGGTTTGTTATTATTGTTAAGGTTGTTTAATTTCAGAGGTTTCTTTTTTTTTAAATTCCCTAAATAATACAGATGTTAGAATTTTCCGTGTGTATAAAGTTGTCTGTTTGTTAACATTGTCTGTCTTTTCTGTAAGAATTGTTTGATTGTAAGTTTTGTCTCTCAGTTTGTTAGAGATTTCTGATTCTTAGTGTCGTATTTTAGTTTGATAGTGTTGCTTGATTGTTATTGTTATTAGTTCAATAAAACAAATTCGAAAACATTCCATTCAGCATATTTAATTCGAAATGAAATCATTGCCACAAGTTTGAACTCACATAAAACATATATGGGACAATTTACAAATTAAAATTTTAAAAACCCGTAAAAAACCAAGTTTTTTACTATAAATCCTTTATGTACGAGAAGTAACTAAAACAATGTTCATTATAATACGCAGCGCAAGACCATCCAAAAATACAAAATTGCAGTTGTGTCGTAAAACATGTTTAATATAATGCGCACCGATCAGGAATATGTTTATAAAAAGTGCTGTCAATAAAATACGCACCTTATTGCGCGACAGAAAGGTTGTTCAATATAATACGCACCGCGACACTCTATCTCAAAAAATACATGATACATAGGAATAAATAAAATAATCTAAAAAATCAATAATTTAATTACGGTACATGCGATCGATCTGAAATTTTGATACATTGTTTTTATCATCGGTACAAAACTGCCTGCAAAATTTCAGCTCGCTAGCTTACGAGCAAGTGGGTTAAAAATCGATCAAAAGTTTTGGCGACAAGCAAGGGTCAAGCGGTGCCGCCGCAGACACCACGAGTTAATATAAAGGATTTAATAAAAAAACCCGTAAAAAACCAAGTTTTTGACTATAAATCCTTTATGTACGAGAAGTAACTAAAAGAATGTTCATTATAATACGCAGCGCCAGACCATCCAGAAATACAAAATTGCAGTTGTGTCGTAAAACATGTTTAATATAATGCGCACCGATCAGGAATATGTTTATAAAAAGAGCTGTCAATAAAATACGCACCTTATTGCGCGACAGAAAGGTTGTTCAATATAATACGCACCGCGACGCTCTATCTCAAAAAATAGCATGATACATAGGAATAAATAAAATAATCTAAAAAATCAATAATTTAATTACGGTACATGCGATCGATCTGAAATTTTGATACATTGTTTTTATCATCGGTACGAAACTGCCTGCAAAATTTCAGCTCGCTATCTTGCGAGCAAGTGGGTTAAAAATCGATCAAAAGTTTTGGCGACAAGCAAGCAAGCAAGCGTCGGTCGGCCGCAGACACCACGAGTTAATATAAAGGATTTAATAAAAAACAACCCGTAAAAAACCAAGTTTTTGACTATAAATCCTTTATGTACGAGACGTAACTAAAAGAATGTTCATTATAACACGCAGCGCCAGACCATCCAGAAATACAAAATTGCAGTTGTGTCGTAAAACGTGTTTAATATAATGCGCACCGATCAGGAATATGTTTATAAAAAGAGCTGTCAGTAAAATACGCACCTTATTGCGCGACAGAAAGGTTGTTCAATATAATACGCACCGCGACGCTCTATCTCAAAAAATAGCATGATACATAGGAATAAATAAAATAATCTAAAAAATCAATAATTTAATTACGGTACATGCGATCGATCTGAAATTTTGATACATTGTTTTTATCATCGGTACGAAACTGCCTGCAAAATTTCAGCTCGCTATCTTGCGAGCAAGTGGGTTAAAAATCGATCAAAAGTTTTGGCGACAAGCAAGCAAGCAAGGTCGGTCGGCCGCAGACACCACGAGTTAATATAAAGGATTTAATAAAAACAACCCGTAAAAAACCAAGTTTTTGACTATAAATCCTTTACGTATGAGACGTAACTAAAAGAATGTTCATTATAACACGCAGCGCAAGACCATCCAAAAATACAAAATTGCAGTTGTGTCGTAAAACGTGTTTAATATAATGCGCACCGATCAGGAATAGGTTTATAAAAAGTGTTGTCAGTAAAATACGCACCTTATTGCGCGACAGAAAGGTTGTTCAATATAATACGCACCGCGACGCTCTATCTCAAAAAATAGCATGATACATAGGAATAAATAAAATAATCTAAAAAATCAATAATTTAATTACGGTACATGCGATCGATCTGAAATTTTGATACATTGTTTTTATCATCGGTACGAAACTGCCTGCAAAATTTCAGCTCGCTATCTTGCGAGCAAGTGGGTTAAAAATCGATCAAAAGTTTTGGCGACAAGCAAGCAAGCAAGCAAGCAAGCGGTCGGCCGCAGACACCACGAGTTAATATAAAGGATTTAATAAGAAAAACCCGTAAAAAACCAAGTTTTTGACTATAAATCCTTTATGTACGAGAAGTAACTAAAAGAATGTTCATTATAATACGCAGCGCCAGACCATCCAGAAATACAAAATTGCAGTTGTGTCGTAAAACATGTTTAATATAATGCGCACCGATCAGGAATATGTTTATAAAAAGAGCTGTCAATAAAATACGCACCTTATTGCGCGACAGAAAGGTTGTTCAATATAATACGCACCGCGACGCTCTATCTCAAAAAATAGCATGATACATAGGAATAAATAAAATAATCTAAAAAATCAATAATTTAATTACGGTACATGCGATCGATCTGAAATTTTGATACATTGTTTTTATCATCGGTACGAAACTGCCTGCAAAATTTCAGCTCGCTATCTTGCGAGCAAGTGGGTTAAAAATCGATCAAAAGTTTTGGCGACAAGCAAGCAAGCAAGCAAGGTCCGCCGCAGACACCACGAGTTAATATAAAGGATTTAATAAGAAAAACCCGTAAAAAACCAAGTTTTTGACTATAAATCCTTTATGTACGAGAAGTAACTAAAAGAATGTTCATTATAATACGCAGCGCCAGACCATCCAGAAATACAAAATTGCAGTTGTGTCGTAAAACATGTTTAATATAATGCGCACCGATCAGGAATATGTTTATAAAAAGAGCTGTCAATAAAATACGCACCTTATTGCGCGACAGAAAGGTTGTTCAATATAATACGCACCGCGACGCTCTATCTCAAAAAATAGCATGATACATAGGAATAAATAAAATAATCTAAAAAATCAATAATTTAATTACGGTACATGCGATCGATCTGAAATTTTGATACATTGTTTTTATCATCGGTACGAAACTGCCTGCAAAATTTCAGCTCGCTATCTTGCGAGCAAGTGGGTTAAAAATCGATCAAAAGTTTTGGCGACAAGCAAGCAAGCAAGCAAGGTCCGCCGCAGACACCACGAGTTAATATAAAGGATTTAAATAAAAAACAACCCGTAAAAAACCAAGTTTTTGACTATAAATCCTTTATGTACGAGAAGTAACTTCATCCTACCTTACATAAGAAAGGCAATACGAAACAATGCCAGAATTATAGAACAACCAGCCTTATCAGCCACACTAGCAAAGTAATGCTAAAAGTTAACCTGGGCCGGCTAAAGCCAATATCTGAGGAATTACTGGCAGAAGAACAAGCAGGTTTCAGACCAGGCAGAAGCACAATCGAGCAGATCTTCAACTGTCTCTTGCTCATAGAAAAACATCTACAGCACAAACGCGAATTATATACCATTATAAAAACAAAAATATCTGTATGTATGCAACAATTGTTTTAATAAATAAATTAAATACAATTTAATTAAGGGGCAATATATGCAGGTCATCTTTTCGTTTGAAGCTAATTAATTAGGATTTAGTCTTGTGAAAATATTTCTTGTCTGTCTTTTCTTATAGAGTTAACATATGACATAAAACTAAAAGATACATTTATCTCTTGAGTATAACAATGTAATAAAAGAAACCCTTAAAAAACCAAGTTTTTCACTATAAATCCTTTATGTACTAGACGTAACTAAAAGAATAATAATTATAATACGCAGCGCAAGACCATCCACGAATACAAAATTGCAGTTGCGTCGTAAAACATGTTTAACATAATGCACACCGATCAGGAATATGTTTACACAAAGGGTTGACAATAAAATACGCACCTTATTGCGTGACAGAAAGGCTGTTCAATATAATACGCACCGCGACACTCTATCTCAAAAAATAACATTATACATAGGAATAAATAAAATAATCTAAAAATTCAATAATTTAATTACGGCACATGCGATCGATCTGAAATTTTGATACGTAGTTTTTATCATCGCCACAAAACTGCCTGCTAAACTTCAGCTTGCTAGCTTACGAGAAAGTGGGTTAAAAATCTATTAAAAGTTTTGGCGACAAGGGCGCAGACAACACGAGTTAATATAAAGGATTTAATAAGAAAAACCCGTAAAAAAACAAGTTTTTGACTATAAATCCTTTATGTACGAGAAGTAAATAAAAGAATGTTCATTATAATACGCAGCGCCAGACCATCCAGAAATACAAAATTGCAGTTGTGTCGTAAAACATGTTTAATATAATGCGCACCGATCAGGAATATGTTTATAAAAAGAGCTGTCAATAAAATACGCACCTTATTGCGCGACAGAAAGGTTGTTCAATATAATACGCACCGCGACGCTCTATCTCAAACAATAGCATGATACATAGGAATAAATAAAATAATCTAAAAAATCAATAATTTAATGACGGTACGTGCGATCGATCTGACATTTTGATACATTGTTTTTATCATCGGTACGAAACTGCCTGCAAAATTTCAGCTCGCTATCTTGCAAGCAAGTGGGTTAAACATCGATCAAAAGTTTTGGCGACAAGGTCGTTCCGCCGCAGACACCACGAGTTAATATAAAGGATTTAAAAATCACAGCAAGCAGAGACAGTCCTAAACATTCTTTTTCTTACTAATTAACATATTATAAATAGCTCACAAGAAGATATAATCAAACCCACCTAAAGTATTCTCAAAGCAAATAATGGATCCGTTAGTGCAGAAAGAAAATATTTTTTAAAAAAAGTTACAGACTAAAGATGTGAAGTACTTATAAGAAGTAATATATGAAAACGAGGGGTTGTAGGGCGCCTAAGGCGCCCACACCGGCTTTAGGGCGCCAATGGCGCCCATTATTTTGGGTCAAAACCCCAGTAAATTATCCTTGTTTGATAAAACGAAATATTAAACTTCCTGAAATGTACACAAAGTATTTTATAATTATAAATCATCAAATCATATTTTTACATCGTTCCCTTTTCCAAATAAAGATATAAGCTAAAGCAATAACGTCATATAGTATTTTTTTTACAGCACGTCTTTAATTGATAAATATTTTGCACACCTTTTTGCGCGCCTTGTATTAAATATAAGATCAAACAATGACGTCATATAAAAAATTTTTACAGTGCTAATCATCACACGATTTTTCAACTGCTATAGACTGTTGTACATCGTTCCTCAGCGTTCCACATCCAGCCAGCCAGTGACTTGGACTATTATATTATTTATAATTCATGGAATCTAGAAATTATGAAATAATTCTAAAATATACCAATATGATAGTCTACGTCGAATACATGACATACAGTATTTCATTTAAGGATTTAAAAAATTTAATCAAGGTCAAGGTCAATCTTGTCTAAAGACGCTGGTACTTCAAGAGATAAAATTCCTTTGCAAAAGTCAAGATGACATTTGATAAAACGTGCACATTTGTGGCTCGTCGCCATACTTTTAATCGGAGGGAAATTAACTGGTTTACTTTCTCGATTCTTTTTCGACATAGATAGTTTTAGAACCCCTTACGGCTTATTGGTGACCTGCCTTGGCATGTCTGACTCCCTAATGGGCATCTATCTACTGCTCATTGCCTCGGTAGATGTCCATTTTAGGAACAGATACGCCCTCTATCAGTCGGCTTGGCGCCATGCTGCCTTCTGTAACACCGCCGGGTTTGTCGCTACTCTTGCCAGTCAAACGTCTGTTATTAAATCCCTTATATTAACTTCACCGCCGTCTCTGTCTCTCAGTCTGTCGTCATCTCATGGACGGGCGGAAAAACAAAAGTCTAAAATGACCCACTTCCCGTGATCCGATCGAGCTGAAATTTAACACGGACCCGTCTAACCTAACAATGCATCGTATCAAAATTTCAGATCGATCGAACGTACCGTAATTAAATTAATGCATTTTTAGTTTATCCTTATATAACGTATGTAATTCAAACTCACTGTTTGTTATTGTTTTTTGTCCACGTGAAAGTTTGAGTTGACGCGTTGAGGCGACCCATCGAAGCACCGGCGTGCTTTTGTTTACATTTTACGTGTCACACTGAGCTCGGTCAAGCGATCGAAGACCAGACTTTTCCCCTCAACCCCAACCCACCCCCACCCCCCACCCAGGGTTATGAAGCAATGTTGAGTTAAGACAGACTCAGTCAGTAAATGTTTGTAGCGTTTGAAAATAATCAATACTGTTAGTTATGTCTCATATATAAGGGATTTATAGTCAAAAACTTTGTTTTTACAGGTTTGTTTTATTTTTATTCTTTAATCCCTTATATTAACTTCACCGCCGTCTCTGTCTCTCTGTCTCTTGTCATCTCATGGGAGGGCGAAAAACAAAAGTAAACAATGACCCACTTCCCGTGATCCGATCGAGCTGAAATTTAACACGGACCCGTCTAACCTAACAATGCATCGTATCAAAATTTCAGATGGATCGAACGTACCGTAATTAAATTAATGCATTTTTAATTTATCCTTAAATAACGTATGTAATTCAAACTCACTGTTTGTTATTGTTTTTGTCCACGTGAAAGTTTGAGTTGACGCGTTGAGGCGACCCATCGAAGCACCGGCGTGCTTTTGTTTACATTTTACGTGTGACGCTGAGCTCGGTCAAGCGATCGAAGACCAGACTTTTCCCCTCTCCCCCCACCCACCCGCCCCCCCCCACCCAGGGTTATGAAGCAATGTTGAGTTAAGACAGATTCAGTCAGTAAATGTTTGTAGCGTTTGAAAATAATCAATACTGTTAGTTATGTCTCATATATAAGGGATTTAAAGTCAAAAACTTTGTTTTTACGGGTTTGTTTTTTAATTCTAATTACACTGGAGCGGATCTTAGCTATCAAATTTCCACTTGGCGGACAGTGCTTGGGAAAATGTACGGTGCATGGATATTTCGGGGTTATTGTATTTTTAATATGCTTATATTTTTAAAAAAATAGTTTGTGGTCACGTGGCGATCTTTTATCTGTCTCACCGTAACACAATCGGTCGTACGGTCAGAGGGGTCAATGCAGCAAGACGACGCCGAGAAGGCAGACTTGCTATTCAGGTCAGTCTTGTTGCATTGGTCAACCTCGCCTGCTGGTGTCCCATATATATAATGGGACTTATGTCCTGGGGTGGCTATAAGACCAGTCCAGATTGGTATTCATGGCTACTTATATTAGTGTTCCCATTAAATTCTTGTTTAGATCCATTAATTTATAGTGGGTTTTCCCTTGTTCAAAAATATATGCCCGTGATAAGATATTAGTGAATATCTAAATAGAATTAAAAGAGCGGTAGTCATTTAAATGTTAAATATTATATTAGGATATAGAAATAGTTGGGTTCACTAGGGTTATATAATTAGAACATTAGGGCAAAGAGTTTAGGAATAGTTAAGTAAATTTAGACTTATATAGTTTAGGAAAGTAGCACTGGACTGGTCAGCCAACCTAATGCCACACCTAAATCCTAAGAGTAGCTAGACCCGGAGTGAGTTCCCGTACTCACTGACATTTTCGTCTCTTTTTGAGGCCCCTAACCTATTAACTCGTGAAGGATTCCTTATTCAACGCATCCGGTTCTGTCGTCAACTTTTTCAAAACGCTCGTAAACACATTTTCTGACTTGCTAGAGAGCTGAAATTTTCACAGTAGGTTTGGCTTGTGGGGAGGATAAAGCTATTACATTTGCAGATCGATTGAAAGTACTGTAATTAAATTAATGCATTTTAGTTTATCTCTATATGTAGCGGCAAGCTTTTGTTTGCATTTTACGTGTCACGCTGAGTTAAGTTCAACCATCCATGATCAAAACTTTCCCCGTTTTACAACAAAGGGTATTTAAGGCAATCTCAGTCTGTAAATGTTTGTCGCGTTTATGCATGATAAATACTTTTTAGTTATGTCTCATATATAAGGGATTTATAGTCAAAAACTTGGTTTTTACGGGGTTGTTTAATTCAATCCCTTATATTAACTTCCTTTGTTTTTACGGGGTTGTCTAATTCAATCACTTATATTAACTTCACAGTCGTCTCTTGGGTTCGCAGGCGGTCGGTCGGGCGGAAAAACAAAAGTAAATTAAACAACCCCGTAAAAACAAAGTTTTTGACTATAAATCCCTTATATTTGCTTTTAACCCGGGGGGGGGGTGGGAGAGGGGAAAGGTCTTGTCACCGCGTCGGGCGTTGCGGACGGGCACGACGAACGACAGAGAGAGACGGTTCCAAACATTTAAATCTCCCCTGCCGCTAAATATAGGTGCTAGGTCAACACGACCTAGCAGACGACGACTTTTGTTTTTCTAAATAGTGATTTATATAGATAAACTAAAAATGCATTAATTTAATTACGGTATGTTCGATCGATCTGAAATTTTGATACGATGCATTGTTAGGTGACACGAGCCCGTGTGCTAAATTTCAGCTCGATGGCTTCACTGAAAGTGGGTCATTTTTGACTTTTGTTTTTCCGCGGGACGAGACGAACGAGACGAGCCTTGACGACGAACGAGGCGGCGGTGAAGTTAATATAAGGGATTTAAAAATGACACACTTCCCGTGATGCATAGTCGTGTTGTGTATATGATATGTGTAGTGTGTATAGAAAATCAATCCAGATAGAACAAGCGAATTCATAGAATGAACTCAGAACTTTTGTGTTAGTTGATGAAATTTTATATCTCACATTAAATCCCACAATCGATCACAATAAATATCAATAAAACTTAGAGTTCTGAGTCCCCCTGTGTGACTACTTAGTTTGTGACTAAAAAAATATTTTCTGCTTTTTCATGCGAGTTTCTACATTCCTCACTGCAGCTGGGCCTCATTGTTTAAAAAAAGTTTTCTTGTTCATTTTATCTCCCATCTGACGTTTGTTCTAATCTTCTGTCTCCTCTTTTCTGTTCTTTTCCTCAACCTGACACCAACATTGACCACAACATACCTTCCATTGACACCAACATCCCTTCCATTGACACCAACATCCCTTCCATTGATCCCAACATCCCTTCCATTGACACCAACATCCCTTCCATTGACACCAACATCCCTTCCATTGACCCCAACATACCTTCCATTGACACCAACATCCCTTCCATTGACGCCAACATACCTTCCATTGACACCAACATCCCTTCCATTGACGCCAACATACCTTCCATTGACACCAACATACCTTCCATTGACACCAACATCCCTTCCATTGACGCCAACATACCTTCCATTGACCCCAACATCCCTTCCATTGACACCAACATCCCTTCCATTGACCCCAACATCCCTTCCATTGACCCCAACATCCCTTCCATTGACACCAACATCCCTTCCATTGACACCAACATCCCTTCCATTGACCCCAACATACCTTCCATTGACACCAACATCCCTTCCATTGACGCCAACATACCTTCCATTGACACCAACATCCCTTCCATTGACACCAACATCCCTTCCATTGACCCCAACATCCCTTCCATTGACACCAACATACCTTCCATTGACACCAACATACCTTCCATTGACCCCAACATCCCTTCCATTGACACCAACATCCCTTCCATTGACACCAACATCCCATCCATTGACACCAACATACCTTCCATTGACCCCAACATCCCTTCCATTGACACCAACATACCTTCCACTGACACCAACATACCTTCCATTGACCCCAACATCCCTTGCATTGACCCCAACATACCTTCCATTGACACCAACATACCTTCCATTGACACCAACATCCCTTCCATTGACACCAACATACCTTCCATTGACACCAACATACCTTCCATTGACACCAACATATCTTCCATTGACCCCAACATCCCTTCCATTGACCCCAACATACCTTCCATTGACCCCAACATACCTTCCATTGACCCCAACATTCCTTCCATTGACACCAACATCCCTTCCATTGACCCCAACATCCCTTCCATTGACCCCAACATCCCTTCCATTGACCCGAACATACCTTCCATTGAAATCAACATCCCTTCCATTGACACCAACATCCCTTCCATTGACCCCAACATCCCTTCCATTGACCCCAACATCCCAACCATTGACCCCAACATCCCTTCCATTGACCCCAACATTCCTTCCATTGACCCCAACATCCCTTCCATTGACACCAACATCCATTCCATTGACCCCAACATCCTTTCCATTGACCCGAACATACCTTCCATTGACACCAACATCCCTTCCATTGACACCAACATCCCTTCCATTGACCCCAACATCCCTTCCATTGACACCAACATCCCTTCCATTGACCCCAACATACCTTCCATTGACCCCAACATCCCTTCCATTGACCCCAACATCCCTTCCACTGACACCAACACCCCTTCCATTGACCCCAACATCCCTTCCATTGACACCAACATCCCTTCCATTGACACCAACATCCCTTCCATTGACCCCAACATACCTTCCATTGACCCCAACATCCCTTCCATTGACCCCAACATCCCTTCCATTGACCCCAACATCCCTTCCATTGACACCAACATCCCTTCCATTGACCCCAACATCCCTTCCATTGACCCAACATCCCTTCCATTCCCTCATTTATTAACAGATAAACAACAATAGGTACAAAAATAAGTTGATGGCTTATGAATTCTTATATATTAGTAAAGACAAGACCAATGTGTGGTCCAATCATAATTTAATTAATTACACCTGGTTGTATTTTTGGTGTGGTCCAATCATAATTAAATTAATTACACCTGGTTGTAGTTTTGGTGTGGTCCAATCATAGTTTAATTAATTACACCTGGTTGTAGTTTTGGTGTGGTCCAATCATAGTTTAATTAATTACACCTGGTTGTAGTTTTGGTGTGGTCCATTCACAGTTTAATTAATTACACCTGGTTGTAGTTTTGGTTCGGTCCACACATGCACCACTTAATATTTCGATACGCAAATGCGCATTAATAAAACAAAACAGCTGTATGTTTTCCGATATTGTTACCTTGTGGTAATTGTGCAATGCACTTTTTGTGAAAGTGGATATTTATTGTGTGTAAAAGTTTTACAACTTCAATGAAATAGTTATTATAAGTCACTTTCCTCGATTTTAGATATATCAATCCTTTAGGACACTTATTTGATTCATACCAATCTTAAGATAATGACAAGAAATATTGCTATTACTAAACTACTATTAAGAGATATCTTGTAATGTTAAAGTAATCTAATAGACCAATTTTTAAAATGATCATAGCGCTCAATAAAAAAAAATTAAACCATAAAAAATTTATTAAAATAATATCTAGGAAATGCTTTCAAATATTTAACTACATGTACATGGATAATGCAATAAACATTTTGATTGATAAAATATTGAGGACAGTCTGTAAGAATATAATATACATTCATTCCAGTTATCCATAATGGTCATTGTAAACAGCCCTCCAATGTTAGTTGGTCAGTGAGCTACGCCCCTAGAACGACAGCCACGTCATCGTTGTCTCAGGCTATATTTCTTTGTTTGAGTCTTGAGGTCACACTCTGCATGTTACATCAGGCTAATGTTGATGATGGCGATAAGGTACAAGATACTTCTAGTGTTCCTCATCGTCGCTGTAGTGGGACTAAATGCATGGCCTGATCCACATTGGATAAGCTATTGTGAACCCAATTATCAAGACTGCTGGCTGTAATTATGGACTTGTTATATAAATCTTATAAATTTATTTATAATTGTGTATGTTAGGCTGTCATATTAAAATATTAATCATTATGGGGAAGATGTCATATAATTCTAAAGGCATGAAAGAATAACTTGAATATTTATTTGTTAATTTATTAAATGGTGTATGTTGTCAAGTATATTTGACTGTAAATGAGATTTATTTAATTTAATTTTATCATACATACCGTGGCGGATTAAGGAGTTGGCTGATCGGGCTGACGCCAGGGACCCCCAATGATTTAAGGGCCCCAAACATATTATATTGTATAATAAAGGTGACTGCATCGGGCCCCAGTAGGAATTGCAGCCAGGGACCCCGTGCAATCTTAATCCGCCTCTGCATACATACAAAGAACACAGTTATGTACCTTATTTAGTCACAGTCTTATATTGTATGATGAGCGTGTAGCGATAATCTCCAAAATTTTGTTTATTTTCATATGTAAAATGGATTATTGTAATTACCAGCATTAAAATGGTATTTATATACCAAACATTAAAATGGTATTTATATACCAAACATTAAAATGGTATTTATATACCAAACATTAAAATGGTATTTATATACCAAACATTAAAATGGTATTTATATACCAAACATTAAAATGGTATTTATATACCAAACATTAAAATGGTATTTATATACCAAATCTTTACAACAAATAATAACAGCAAAGAGATAATTGGCTTAAAGTATGTTTTGACTTCATCGCCAAAAACAAACAAACAAACAAACAAATCTTTGTCATTTAAAAAAAACACCAAAAAAAACCAACTGTTATATTATGTTACTATTGGTTTTATGACAAGAACAACTTACTTTAATTTCAGACAACGAGACATAGACAATGTCACAAATACATGTTTCTGGATATGTGATAACAAAAACTTTCGATATGGAGATTGTTTCGTCAATGAGACTTGGTGCAATTGGCTAAGCCGCCGGCCAGGTCATAATCTTCGCTATTCTTGTAAATGTTGGGGATGGCTAGGCCCACACACGTCGTTCATTCCAAATCTTTATTACTAAACATTTTCAATGATTTTAAGACATGAATAAACATTTCATTATGAAATAACTTGGTATGTTTAATTTTTCGTGTTAAACGTTTTTACATAATTGATTTTTAATTTATTTATTCCATTTTTGTTTTATGCCAATATTGGTATGCTGGGTTGGATCACAGCTGGGTTGGATCACAGCTGGGTAGGATCAACGCTTGTTAGGATCACAGCTGGGTTGGATCTCCGCTG
Organism: Ampullaceana balthica; assembly: GCA_944989445.1. NCBI lineage: Eukaryota > Metazoa > Mollusca > Gastropoda > Lymnaeidae > Ampullaceana > Ampullaceana balthica. Next base: position 280,273 of record CALYLW010001281.1, on the reverse strand, counting down.
GGTAGGATCACCGCTGGGTAGGATCACCACTGTGCTGGATCACAGCTGGGTAGGATCACCACTGGGTAGGATCACCGCTGGGTAGGATCACCGCTGGGTAGGATCACCGCTGGGTAGGATCACCACTGGGTAGGATCACCGCTGGGTAGGATCACCGCTGGGTAGGATCACCGCTGGGTAGGATCACCGCTGGGTAGGATCACCACTGGGTAGGATCACCACTGGGTTGGATCTCCGTTGGGTTGGATCACAGCTGGGTAGGATCACCGCTGGGTAGGATCACAGCTGGGTAGGATCAACGCTTGTTAGGATCACAGCTGGGTGGGATCACCACTGGGTAGGATCCAGCTGGGTAGGATCACCGCTGGGTAGGATCACAGCTGGGTAGGATCACAGCTGGGTTGGATCACCACTGGGTAGGATCACCACTGGGTAGGATCATTTTTAAAACTTTTTACGTCGATGATTTTTTATTAATTTTGTTTCCATTTTTCAGCTATGACAAAAATATGATGCTTGGTTTTTTATTTTAGAAAAAAAGTAATATATGGATATGAATAAAATAAACAATGCCTAATTTTGTATGTTGGATTTGTTTAATTTGCTAAATGTGTATTATATCCGATTATAACAATATAAATCTCTGCATGCAACAATTGTTTCAATATTTAAGTGATTACACCTTAATCTAGTTGCAAAATATAAAAGTCAACTTTTCGTTTCAAGGTAATTGATTGGGCTTAAGTCTTGTTAGAATATTTATTGACAGTATCTTCTTATAGATTAAACAGCAGAATGAATTTATTTATATAAAAGATACATTTATCTCTGATACATTAACATACAAAATGAAAAACTAAAAAAAAACGAAAACAAAAAGACAACCTACAAATGCTTTATCTTGATGATTATTAACTTATAAATAGCTCATAAGAAGATAGTATTAAATACTTGTAAAATAATTTATAATCAGTACTGGATGCGTTTGTGCAACAAACAAAAAAAAATAAATTTAAAAAAAAATAACAAAAAAATTAAACAATATTTTTTTTTAAAAAATCAAAGACTAAAGATGTAGAATAAATATATAAATATGAAAAATAATATTTATGAAAATAAGTCATGGAATCTACAAATTATTAAATAATGTTAAGTTATACCAATAAGTTAAACTACGTTGAACATATAAGATACGGTATTTTATTTGTTTTGTAATTTAATCAAGATATATCTTTGTAGCATCCCCGAGTTTCTCGCTACTCTTGTCAGTGAAACGTCTGCCATTAAATCCCTTATATTAACTTCACCGCCGTCTCTGTCTCTCTGT
>CALYLW010001281.1:263946-273946 GCA_944989445.1 Ampullaceana balthica | reverse complement strand
TGCCTCTTCTGTATATAGCAGTGTGGGGAGCACCACCGCCCTGTACACTTTCAGCTTGTTCTGGATGGTAATGCCTCTTCTGTATATAGCAGTGTGGGGAGCACCACCGCCCTGTACACTTTCAGCTTGGTCTTGATGGTAATGCCTCTTCTGTATATAGCAGTGTGGGGAGCACCACCGCCCTGTACACTTTCAGCTTGGTCTGGATGGTAATGCCTCTTCTGTATATAGCAGTGTGGGGAGCACCACCGCCCTGTACACTTTCAGCTTGGTCTGGATGGTAATGACTCTTCTGTATATAGCAGTGTGGGGAGCAACACCGCCCTGTACACTTTCAGCTTGGTCTGGATGGTAATGACTCTTCTGTATATAGCAGTGTGGGGAGCACCACCGCCCTGTACACTTTCAGCTTGGTCTGAATGGTAATGCCTCTTCTATATATAGCAGTGTGGGGAGCACCACCGCCCTGTACACTTTCAGCTTGGTCTGGATGGTAATGCCTCTTCTGTATATAGCAGTGTGGGGAGCACCACCGCCCTGTACACTTTCAGCTTGGTCTGGATGGTAATGACTCTTCTGTTCCACACATTTGGAGACAACCTGCCAAAAGTGGAGCTGGCGCTCTGGCAATTCTGACGTCACTTCGTCATCGATGGTGACACTTTGCGACAGTGTGCTGCCTAGGTATGTGAACCGTTGCACTGTGTTGAGTCTCTGGCCGTTGACAGTGATGGTGGGCTCAACGTAGGGCCTTCCAGGCGCAGGCTGATGGAGGACTTCAGTCTTCTTGGTGTTGATCGTTAGTTAGACCAAAGTTTGTGCAGGAGCTGGAGAACAGGTTAACGCTGCGTTGCATGTCGGCATCTGAGACAGCGTTGAGGGCACAGTCATCAGCAAACAGGAGGTCTCTGATGATGTCTGTCATAACCTTGGTTTTTGCATGGAGCCTCCGAAGGTTGAACAGTTTGCCATCTGTGCGGTAACTCAGGTTGACACCAACATCCTCGTCTCTGAAGGCCTCTGTAAGCATGGCTGAAAACATGAGGCTAAACAGTGTTAGTGCCAGGACGCAGCCCTGCTAGACCGCGTTTGTGACTGTGAAAGGATCAGCAGACTCTACGCTGTCCTGGACTCTGGCCTGCATGCCCTCGTGGCATTGTTTCAACAAGACGATGAATTTCCTTGGGCAAGCATACTTGGTCATGATCTTCCACAGACCCTCTCTGCCAACGGTGTCAAAAGCCTTGGTCAGGTCGACATAGGTAGAGAACAGGTCAGAGTTCTGCTCCTGACATTTCTATTGCAGCTGCCTGGCAGCGAACACCATGTCGATGGTCCCTCGCTCTTTTCGGAATCCACACTGACTTTCAGGCAGGAGTCCTTGGTGAAGGTGGACCGTGAGGCGGTTGAGCAGGATTCTGGCAAGGATCTTTCCTGCGATAGAACTAGTAACTAACTCTTCACATATAATCAAACAACTGGTAACTAGCTCTTTGTATATAATCATAGAGATATAACTATCTCTTCAGATATTATCATACAAGTAGTGACTACCTATTCAGATATAATCATACAACTAGTCAGTACCTCTTCAGATATAATCATACAATTATTAACCACCTTTTCCGATACAATCATACAACTAGTGACTAACTCTTCAGATATAATCATACAACTTGTGAGTACCTCGTCAGATATTTTCATACAACTAGTGACTACCTCTTCAGGTATAATCATACAACTATTAACTACCTCTTCAGATATAATCATACAAACTATTAACTACTTCTTCAGATACAATCATACAACTATTAACTACTTCTTCAGATACAATCATACAACTATTAACTACCTCTTCAGGTACAATCATACAACTATTAACTACATCTTCAGATATAATCATACAACTAGTCAGTACCTCTTCAGATATAATCATACAAATAGTGAATACTTCCTCAGTGAGATAATGATTTAATGATTAAATTCCTGCTGGATTATAATTTTACAAATTGTCAGGGGTATGAGATTAACTGTGAGTGACCTTTTGGTGACTCTGTGAACACTGGTCACGGGAATAATGTTTTGGTGAAATGTTGGTCACATGGGTGTGTGACCAGAGGACACGCCAGGGTCAGTTGAGACCAGTTGGCAGAGAGTTGTGTAGTGCCGACTGGTCGGGGCAGATCAGTCAGGGCAGACCAGTCGGGGCAGACCAGTCAGGGCAGACCGGTCGGGGCAGACCGGTCGGGGCAGACCGGTCGGGGCAGACCGGTCGTGGGCAGACCGGTCGGGGCAGACCGGTCGTGGGCAGACCGGTCGGGGCAGACCGGTCGGGGCAGACCGGTCGGGGCAGACCGGGCGTGGCAGCGTGGCAGACCGGTCGGGGCAGACCGGTCGGGGCAGACCGGTCGGGGCAGACCGGTCGTGGCAGACCGGTCGTGGCAGACCGGTCGTCGACAGTCGTGGCAGACCGGGCGGTTGCAGTGAGACAAGAATTGAGGTGGTAACGTCGCCCAGAAGTGGTCGGGTCTGGATCGAGGGGACTTTGACGTGTTTTGTGTATACGTAGATCTGAAGGGGACTTTGACGTGTTTTGTGTATACGTAGATCTGAAGGAGACTTGAGCATGGGTCCCAGGAGTGGTCGGGTCTGGACCGAGGGGACTTTGACGTGTTTTGTGTATATGTAGATCTGAAGGAGACTTGAGCATGGGCCAAGGAGTGGTCGGGTCTGGACCGAGGGGACTTTGACGTGTTTTGTGTATACGTAGATCTGAAGGACTGGCATGGGCCCAGAGGGTCGGGTCTGGACGGGGACTTTGACGTGTTTTGTGTATACGTAGATCTGAAGGAGACTTGAGCATGGGCCCAGGAGTGGTCGGGTCTGGACCGAGGGGACTTTGACGTGTTTTGTGTATACGTAGATCTGAAGGAGACTTGAGCATGGGCCCAGGAGTGGTCGGGTCTGGACCGAGGGGTACTTTGACGTGTTTTGTGTATACGTAGATCTGAAGGAGACTTGAGCATGGGCCCAGGAGTGGTCGGGTCTGGACCGAGGGGTACTTTGACGTGTTTTGTGTATACGTAGATCTGAAGGAGACTTGAGCATGGGCCTAGGAAAATTAAAATTGATTTGGGGGTCCCTGAACCACCTTTTGGGGTCCGCGCCAGGTTTATGTAAAATAATAAAATTGTGAACCATTTTTATTATTATGGAAATAAAATGAATAAAATACTATCTGAATGCCTTTTTAATTTTTTTAAATACCCTCTTAAGTGCTATCAGTAAACAGTTATGGAATACAATGCTGTTTTATCTAGAAAATGAAGTAGAAATAGAATAATTTCCACATGTATAAACATTCAAAATACTTGGTTTATTGAAAGGTCAAGTTTCATGCGTAAGAAATGCGGAATTCCTCTAAGTAGGTTAGAAAAATACAATTTTTAAATGTGAATTAACGAGGGCTGCAAAGTTGGGTAATTTTCGATGTGTTTGGAAGTTATTATTATCTAACTTGTGTCCTATCATCAAACATTTTTTTTAAAAAGGCTTTACTGCAGCATTCAAAAACAGTGAAAAAACATTGAAAACAGTTTTAACTATAAAAAAGTTAATAAATTTAAATAGTGGATTTTTACAACAGATAAGAGATTTAGTGAGCCTATAAATATAAAAAAGTTCTCCCAATACAAAACATTGTTGAATATTTGAAGTATGGATAAATGTTTAGAAACAGATACGCAAGGTGAAACGTTATTTACAAAATTAAACACATTTTTTAAAGTTAAATTTATACTCTTGACTTTCTGGCATACTTAAAACAACCTGTAACAAATGTACATTCATTGACATTATTTATTCCCCTAAATTCTTAGTTAAAGTTTGCCTGGATCACTAGAGTATGTTATTAGAACAGTTCATAAAATCAAAAGGAATGCCTTCAATGAGGGAGTATCTGCTCAACATTGTTTGGAAAACGAAGAAGCCTATAATTATAATCGTTTAATTATTCACACTTTGTTATAGTTTTTAAATTCCTGTAATGAAAATACAATGATTTGCAACACAATTAACAAAAAATTGACATATCCTTTATGTATGATTTATTTGCCAAATTTAAATAAACTATTTTGAACCTACAAGGTAAAACATTAAATGTAATCAAAACTGCAAATGTAATATTTGAATTTATTGCAAACCTTTTTCTGTACAAACAAAACTTGGGAAGTGGAGAATATTCTGTTTCCAAATCTTTGTAAATTTCAAAATAGAGATGAAGATTTGCTTGGCTTGCTTACTGTCAACAATTAACGGCTTTTCACGCAGACCTGATCTAAAGATTTTATGACATTGTTCACTTGGATATTCCCGACTTGCAGTTGAACCCTTTACCACGTGGACAAACTTAGATGTCAAACACAGATGTCAAACACAGAAGTCAAACACAGATGTCAAAAACAGATGTCAAACACAGATGTCAAACACAGATGTCAAACGCAGATGTCAAACACAGATGGCAAACACAGATGGCAATCACAGATGTCAAACACAGATGTCAAACACAGATGGCAAACACAGATGGCAAACACAGATGGCAAACACAGATGGCAAACACAGATATGGCAAACACAGATGGCAAACACAGATGGCAAACACAGATATGGCAAACACAGATGGCAAACACAGATGGCAAACACAGATGGCAAACACAGATGGCAAACACAGATGGCAAACACAGATATGGCAAACACAGATGGCAAACACAGATGGCAAACACAGATGGCAAACACAGATGGCAAACACAGATGAATACTTATTAATACAGGAGCAGGTTTTTGAAGTATCCACAAATGAGGAACTTAAACCAATGCTTGAACAAGGATACAACACATTCTGGTTACAAAAACAGATCCAAATTTTATATCCAGCATTATGGGTTACTATACAGAAGTTGTTTAGCTTTTTACCCGTCTTCCTATTTGGCAGAACAAGGATTCAGTGCCGTTATGAATCTAATCACAACAAAAACAATAAAAAAGGAACCGGGGATAGAAATTAGTGCTGGTGGGAATTTGCGGTTGCTACTCACAAACATTGAGTCGGATTTAAATACACTCATAAAATCTCATATTCATAATAAAATAATTGCAGTTTCTAATTATTGCTCAAAAATTTATGTTTGAAAATTTGAATGATCGATAATAAACACAACAAAAATGAAACTTTATAATTCATTTATTACATTCCAGTCCGCCACACACCATACGAAAAAAAGAAAATTCACGAACAATCATTGTGCGTATGAAACAAAAATTGCAATGCATATAACAAAATTGTTATAATATAAAGAATTCTTAGTTTACTAGTGTATCACCCATCAAAAATGACGTAAGTTTTCAAAATAAATACACATCAGATTACAAAATAACGTAATACAGAACTTTCATTTATTTGATTTATTTTTAATTGATTCATTAATTATCATATTGAACAATTTTATGCGGAACGTTCGAAAAGTGTTATTTTTCGTGCAGCACTATAAAACAAAATAGATCGCAACGCCACCTAACAGCATTACATTACAATTACAACCATAAAGACAACGGGAATTATGTATATTGATTATAAATCCTCAAATCCTATTTTTACATCGTTCCCTTTTCAAAAATTAAAATATAAGCTAAAACAATGACGTCATCTAATATTTTTTATACAAAATCGATCGCAGCGCCACCTAACAGCACTTAAATCCATACAGACAACGGGAATCAATATACATAATCAACATAAGTAACTTATCCGTGTTTGTTAAATACGAAATATTAAACTTGCTGAAATGTACACAAAGTATTTCATAATAATTATAAATCCTCAAATCCTATCTTTTAAATCGATCGCTTTTCAAAACTTAAAATATAAGCTAAAACAAAGACTTCATATAATATTTTATACAAAATCGATCGCAGCGCCACCTAACAGAATTAGAAATTTCGCATCGCCACCTAACAGCATTATAATTACATTCATACATACAGACAACGGGAATTATGTATATTGATATATAAAGTATAACTATTTATTTCTAACGCACAATCTCAGCTATTTCAGGTAGATAAATAAAAAAGCAGACATTTCAATGTTAATATTTTTAAAGGTGTAACAAAAAATATTGCAAACATGTCGGGAATAAAACTTCATTATTTACTAAAGTTTCATTGTACGGCAAAGCAGCTCAATAAATGCTACTCGTAAGAGCAGGTATATAATTGGTCTTATAGGACAGTGATGGCCAACTTTTTTGGGGCTGTGAGACTAGGTATATAATTGGTCTTGTAGGACAGTGATGGCCAACCTTTTTGGAGGCCGTGAGACTAGGTATATAATTGGTCTTGTAGGACAGTGATGGCCAACCTTTTTGGAGGCCGTGAGACTAGGTATATAATTGGTCTTATAGGACAGTGATGGCCAACCTTTTGGGGCCGCATGCCCAAAATTCAAACGAAAACCAACTTATTTGTTTTCAAAGTGACAACACTTTGATGAAACCCGAAAATGAGGGTTTGGCTTTGCTTATTTGATTAAGGAAGTACTTTTTTAGTCGTGTTCCAGCCGATAAGGATCTGCAAGCCGACTGTGGCACACGTGCCATAAGTTCGCCATCACTGTTATTTGATAACAAATTCGTTGAATGAGATATTATAGTAGGCTACACCGGTTTCTTCAATATTGGGTGTCTATATTCTGTTTGTGATTGATAACAGAGGCACCACACTCTTATAAATATAATTGCATGAAACGTTTCTATCAAATAACTTCCTAAAGAGATAAAGAGATGTGAATTTTTATGCTAGACAGCCGGCACACTATTAATAAAATGATGGGGGATCTCAAACATTTAATGATATATTATTATTATGATTAATTATATATACATAAATATAATGCAACAAAAACTTTGATAAATAAAATATTGAGGATATGCTTTAATAACAAATGATACATTCATACCAATGACCTCTTTGGTCGTTGTAAACAACCCTCCAATGTTAGGTGGTCAGTGAGCTACGCCGTAGAACGACAGCCACGTCATCGTTATCTCAGGCTATAGTTCTTTGTTTTAGTCTTGAGGTCACAGTCTGCATGTTACATCAGGCTAAGGTTGATGATGGCGATAAGGTACAAGATACTTCTAGTGTTCCTCATCGTCGCTGTAGTGGGACTACATGCATATCCCGATCCTCATTGGATAGCGCTTTGCAAACCTACATATCAAGAATGCTGGCTGTAAATATATAATTTTTATTTTCATTTTGATATTGTTGGTTTTAACGCAAGACAGTTCACTATTCCTTTTAAGACTAGACTGTCCACTGTTCCTTTTAACGTTAGACTGTCCACTGTTCCTTTTAACGTAGACTGTCCACTGTTCCTTTTAACGTTAGACTGTCCTCTGTTCCTTTTAACTTTAAACTGTCGACTGTTCCTTTTAACGCTAGCCTATTGAAGGCAACGAAGATATCAGATCATGTTTAGTCAGTGCAAGAAGTAAGATACCATCTCATGTTTAGTCAGTGCAAGAAGTAAGATACAATCTCATGTTTAGTCAGTGCAAGAAGTAAGATACCATCTCATGTTTAGTCAGTGCAAGAAGTAAGATACCATCTCATGTTTAGTCAGTGCATGAAGTAAGATACCATCTCATGTTTAGTCAGTGCAAGAAGTAAGATACCATCTCATGTTTAGTCAGTGCAAGAAGTAAGATACCATCTCATGTTTAGTCAGTGCAAGAAGTAAGATACCATCTCATGTTTAGTCAGTGCATGAAGTAAGATACCATCTTATGTTTAGTCAGTGCAAGAAGTAAGATACCATCTTATGTTTAGTCAGTGCAAGAAGTAAGATACCATCTCATGTTTAGTCAGTGCAAGAAGTAAGATACCATCAAATGTTTAATCAATGGTTGTGCAAGATAACTATTTACGACTAAAAAGCTTGTATTGCCTGGATATTCTGACTTTCTGAATGTGTTAGACTTATTGTCTTATTTGTTTATATATATTTTTTGTCGTCTGCCTTGATGTCCACCATTGATTGATGCTATGATGTAGCTACGTCTTGCGTCAGTGTAGACTTAAAACTTTTCCTTTTCGGAATGTTTTTCGTTGGCTTAGCTTCATGCCATTTACCACGGAAAATGTCAGCCATCTTTTTAACTCCCTTATATTAACTTCACCGCCGTCTCATGGGCGGGCGGAAAAACAAAAGTAAACAAAAACCCACTTCCCATGAAGCCATCGAGCTAAAATTTGGCACACGGACCCGTGTCACCTAACAATGCATCTTTTGAAAAATTCAGATCGATCGAGCGTACCGTAATTAAATTAATGCATTTTTAGTTTATCTATATAAACTATATGTAGCAGTCGCTATTGTTTACATTTTACGGGTCACTTGACTTCACGACAGCCAGCGGTGAACACATCTCGTGTTTTAACCAGGTAAACCACCTGGAGTTGAGTTAACTTGTTGACGTCACCCGTCCATGTCCACACCCCCTCCCCCTTTCCCCAGTTTTAAAGCCAGGGGAGATAATTTCGGTTTCATACAGTAAAAGTTTGTCGCGTTTGAACATAATCAATACTTTTAGTTATGTCTCATTTATAAGGGATTTTTAGTCAAAAACTTTGTTTTTACAGGGTTGTTTTATTAAATCCCTTATATTAACTTCTCCGCCGTCTCATGGGGGGCGGAAAAACAAAAGTAAAAAATGACCACTTCCCGTAAAGCCTTCGAGCTGAAATTTGGCACACGGACCCTTGTCATCTAACAATGCATCGTATCAAAATTTCAGATCGATCGAACGTACCGTAATTAAATTAATGCATTTTAAGTTTATCTATATAAAACTATATGTAGAAGTCGCTATTGTTTACATTTTACGGATCACTTGACTTCACGCCAGCCATCGGTGAACACATCTCGTGTTTTAACCAGGTGTACCGGCGGGCTTTTGTTTACATTTTACGTGTCACGCTGAGCTCGGTCCAGCGATCGGTGACCAGACCTGTGTAGTAGATAGGTTCACCGATTTCACCAGTTTTCATAGAAAGTTTTTAATTTTCTTCTTTTTAGTGCACTTTCTATATGTAAATAAAAGCGTGTCCTTTTTAAAAAAAAGATTTTTTTACATTATTTTATTACCTCTGATCTTGTGTGTAGCCTTGAAGCATTGTTCATTGACGATACATTTCCCAGAGGTGTATATGCAGTGGGGGTTGAAGAAAAGTCAAGAAAGACACTTTCACGCGATACATTTGACGATTGGTGTCTTAACCCACGTGAACAGAGAAACACTTTGATTATGCTGAAAACAATTTTCTTTTGTTCAGGAGACATGATTTCGGTGGAAAGGCAATGAGGTGCCCTCAGGTCACTCCAACTTACTACAAGTCTTCGACGGATATAAGTCTTTCCTTGGCATTTCTACATATTGTGTATAGGTTTACGAAGAGTATGAGTGTAATTTTGTCTTTACTCAAGTTGTTGAAAACATTTTCAGTCGATATTAGCCCTGCCATAAGCCGGGGTACTGAAATATGTAAGGGCATACATACAAAATATATATTTCAATTGTATTTCATCGGAAGGTACGCAAAAGCTCTCCAAAAATGTCATAGTGGTTGACTAAAAGTTTTTGTAAATTATAAGGACAAAAATACATACATTCATATTTTGTTAACATAAAAATAGTAACAAATATATATTCAAAAATTGATACAATGTAAAGGACGCATATCGTTACAGATGTTCCCTCTGAAGTTTGTTGGTCGGTGTGCATGGTAAAAACAAAACAAAACAAAACAGCTCGAGAAAGTTGCACAACATCAATTTTTGTGTTCAATATTTTAGAAAATTTGCTGCACGGTAATTCTTAGCTGGGGCGTCGGTCAGATAATTGCTGCTTAAATGGAACATTGATAGTTACTACAAGATATAA